>VXAU01005470.1:528154-593632 GCA_013399695.1 Formicarius rufipectus | reverse complement strand
TGCGGAGCCCCCGCCGCCCCCCGCCCCGGGCAGGTGGGGGCCGCGGGGGTGCGGGGCCGTGCCCGGGTGGTCCGTGTGTGCCCGCGCCGCGCCGCGCAGCACTCACCCAGAAAACGAAGGAGTAGATGATGAGGAGAGTTTTCAGACACGTTATCACGGGTTTGGTCTCCATTCTCNGGGGGCGGAGGGAGGTGAGCTCAGCTCTGTTCAGTGCCCAGCTCGCCCTGCTCGCCGCGGCAGGGCTCGCCGCGCCTCCTGCTGCCGCCCGGGGACCCCCGAGCCGGGGGGAGAGGGGGCTGAAACATCCTCTGCGGGAGGGTGGCCGCAGGGCACAGGGCTCTGCCCCTCCGGGGTGCAGTTTACTGGAATATCTCGGGTGAGGAGGGGTGGTGAGGGCGGCTTGAGGTTTTGAAAGGTGAAGTGAAAGACTTCCCCCTCCCCGGCCGCCTCCTCTTCTCGGGAAGGTGCTCGGAAGCGTCACTTGGGCTGCTTAGAGACTTGGGGAGCGGGGCACTGGATGGTCGAAGCTGGAGGGGGAATTGCCCGCACGGGAGAAATTATCTTTCGATGTCACAACGAAAATGTGTGTTTTGAGTGCAAGCTGAAAGAGTCTGGAGACCACGGCAAGGGCATGTAGGACAGGTTTGACGGTGCTCTGGTTACAGTCACATAGTCTGGGTGAGCCAGGCTGTGTAAGAGCAAGAGCTTTGCACCTAAACCATTTGAGGGGCCAGGTCTCCTGCAGCTCTGCGCTTGTGACGTGCTGCTTTTGCAGCTCTAGTGCAGGTGATTGCATTGAGACGGTAGGATCTATCGTCTATGAATGGTGCCTTACAAGAGAAGGTTGTAGAACTCTTATGATGCTGAAACCTGGCCCCTAATCCTGGCTTCACCTCGGCGTCGAGTCTCTAAAAAAACTAATCTGGACTTTGAACCTCAGCCTAAACTGGTCAGAAATGTTGCATTTCTATATGTGTTTGGGACCCTGAGCTTCAGCTGAAACAGATCTCCCTCGATTCTGCCTGGAGTCAGAGCACGCCCCAGAGAGAGGAGATAGCTCTGGAGGCATCTGATTCTCCTTAATGTCCCTGCAGCCACCCACCCACTGAAGAATCCAGCAAGGGGTAGACAACAGAGAAATAACCATATTAGTCTGGAAATGAAAAGGGAGCTGATCCTGCAGAGCCCTGGCACAAAATAGTGGTGTGGGTCTCACTGGCCTCCTCTGGGTGGGGATAAAAAGGCTTGTGGTTTGGGTGCCTTCAGGAAAAGCACACGTGTGCCTTGGCAGTCTGAACTCCTGTGTGAAGACCCGCAGAGTGCAGAGGGAATGCCTTCAGGTTTTCTTTTCTAAAGTTCACATTTTGCAGGAGAATAATGTGTGCATGGGAGTGAACACTGGGGCATAGTATGTCCCTCTTGAATGGTGTCTCTGCATACCCCACAAAGCAGGGCTCCAAACTGTACATTTCACTGTGTTGAAATCAAAACAAGGTCAACACTAAGCAGGGTATTTCCTTAGGCTACAATACAGTGTAGTTTGTGCATCTGAGACATATCAAAGTGATAAAGCAGCCCTTGCTGTTCAAGGGACAGTGTTTAAAAAATAAAGAAGTGGTTCCTGAGCAAGTGCTTTTGTAGTATGCAGAAGTTTTGACATGAAAGCTGCTGCGAGATTTTACTGTGTTTGACTTTAAGACTTGGTTAGCCTACTATTTCCAAAACAATGAAGGCATTTAAAGGATGCTTGGAGGGGGAGTGTTCTGCAGGAGATACTGTGGATTTTAAGCAATCACCACTTTTGTGGAAAATTCAGATGACAGGTGCATAAATCTTTATTGACTTGGCCATTAAAATGTAAATAAGTGCAGTAACTGCAGAAATTATATTGACACTAACAACAGTTATAAATATTCACTGTACAAAAATTACACATGATTTTTTTGACAGAAAATAGCTAAGCAAGAACAGGAGACTTCTCTCCCTTCCCCTCACATGTGGGCTGTAGAAAAGATAAATGCTGTTGTCACAGACCAGGGGACAGCAACCCTTTATTTCGGTAGCTGTGGTTACACTTCCTCTCCTCTTCAGGTGTCTTTAAGAAAACACGAAACAAACTATAATATCAATCAGTATTTAAGTATCCAGCCAACAGAAAGCATGGATGGCTCTTTCAATAGATGCTGATTTTGGCAAAGACTCAAGTTTTCTGCCGATAGCATGTGATTTTAGGTCAGTCTATCTTGTAGTGCCTAATTTGAGATACATCCCCTGAGTCTTCTCAGAAGGATGTGCTGTGCGTCTAAAACTGCACAAGTGCCTACAGAGCCTCCCTTGACAGTGCTGTGAAAACTCAGAGGGTTTTGCACTAGGGAACCAGAGAGAAAAGAGGTGCTAGAAGAAATGTCCACATCAGGAAAAACAGTTCCTTTCTTCATGAATATCAGTCTCTAGAGAGGATTCTGTCCTGAGGACTGAGAAACAGAGACTCCATGTTATCTCCACTCGAACCTACAGCCTCCTGCTGAGACTGTCTTTGGAGGAACTCTTGAGTTGCTTTTTGACATACAGTCAAGCAACATATACTTTCCCAGATGTAGAGGCAAATTTTGGATGAAAAATGAGAATGTCTGAACAGAGCTGGACATAGATCTTCCTGATTACAGCAAATATCATTAAAATATGACAAGAGCACCAAGCCATCAAACATTTTAGGCTTAAATGGAATTACCAAACAATTGCTAGCCTTCATGTGTGGCTTGGAAACACATTTACCATTTTTAATTTTTTTATCATCTTTTTGCAGATTTAGGAGTGCAGTTTCTCAAGTATTACTTCAACAAAATCAAAGGGAGTGTTTCTCAAGCAAAACACATTTTCAGTTCTGTAATCCATGTTTGCAAAGTTGGGAGCATAATTGCTCTTCACATCTCCCTACAGAGAGAATATTCCTGTAGTTATTTTTAAAACAGGACATTTTTGCCTATGTGTGTAATTTGAAAAATATTTCTTTAAAATGCCAGCAGTTTCCAGAGGATTCTACTCACAACTGATGACCATAAGCTCCTGTTTCTTCATAATGCTTAGGGAATATCTTCTATCTTAGGAAGTCTATTTGCAAAGCACTGGTCTAGAAGGAGCTCCTTCATCCCACAGCAAGTGTCCCAGTGACATCTCCACATCCTAATTCAGCTCTAAGAAAGCAGAGTTCTTGCACAGCAGTTTGTGTGTTGCATGGCTGGTAACTGCATGCTTTTTGCAGGTGCATGAGTGGGACCAACCTGTCAGACTTTATAGGTCAGCAAGGCAGAGACAGGTTGTTACAAAAGCCAGTGTCAGAAAATTATTTGTCAGAAGAGACCCTGTAAAGAGACAAGTGTAGTACTGGCAAAGTCAACCAAGCTATGCCCATTTACAACAGATAAGAAAGGTCCAGTCTCCTGCAGCACAGGCATAAGGGAGCAAATAGAAACATTAGCTTCAGTAGTTTAGTAGCACATATGAGTTAGGATGAAATGCATATTCAGCACCTATTCAGGATACAGGGCTTGTGGGACAGCTCTGCAGTGTTGGGAACATAGTGCCACCTCAACCTGATGAACACACAGTACATGTTTGCAGACGAAGAAGTAGTAATACTGGGAAACTTTCTTAGACCTTTCAAGAAAGTCTTAGGATGCTTCATAGGAAGCACATCATGCTTTATGATTTATGCTCAGTTTACAGATGCTCTTATGTAGGCCAAAAAGAGATGTCAAGGGAGTGAGAATCAAAAGAAGTAGTTTTAGGCAAGATAAGTGGTAAAAAGAGAGAACTTTAAACCTTTAACAACACAAAATAACCAGTTGCAAGATCAAAACTTGTGCAGAGATAAACAAAGCTGAGGTAAAGCTTACTCTCAGCCTTCCCAGAAGCCAGATGGCAACTAGATATATCTACATACCATGTTTGGTTTAGTGCTGTTCTACAGTAATTACTAGATGATAAAGAAAGGGCTCTGTCATGCTGTGATCTTCCTTTGCCTCTGGATTGTTACTTGCTATGAGATCAATGAAGTTCTTGATTCTTTGCAGCATGACTTCCAAAAGCTCGAGCAGCTTTGTCCTAAAAGCCACCCAGCTGTGTGGAGGCAGGAGGGAGTGTGTGGTTCCCTTTATTCTGTTTCCCTTCAGAGCAGGCATATAATATCTGGCTTTTATCAGTAATATTGATACAAATAAGCTTTTCATAACTTTTTGTATTTCTCAGAAAATGCCTTGATTTAAAGGGGAGTTTATAGTTGTTTTGGAGGCAGGTACTTCTCTTGGCTTGAGATGACTTTCCTGATTACTCCAAAGCTTTTTGAAGTGTCCTCTTTGAAGGGAATGGAACAGAGATACATTTGTGACTAAATGTAATTGCTACAATAGGATAAATTCGGATCACCAGCACTTACAGAGAAAGAGTGGAGGACTTGGAAAAGATAAGAGGTAAGAAAGCAGAAAATATCCGAAGAGTACATAAATAGTCAAAGAGCATATCTATATTATTTCAGGAGAAGCATTATTACATCTGCAAGTGATAGGAGTTTTGACACACAGCAAGAAAAATGGAGCCATACAATTTTATTATCGTAATCTTTAGTAATAAAGTGACAATTAACCCTGCACATTTTCGAAGTCACTCAAATTGGTTTGTCACACTGGTTTTTGTTTGTTTGTTTGTTTGTTTGTTTGGGGTTTTCTTTTTTTTTTTCCTTTCCCCTTTCTTCGTTGTTATGAACAACAGCACCAGATTCTGTCCCGGTGTCCCTGGAATACCTGCACATTTTCTTAAGGTCAGTACGTAATTTATAATAACCTTGCGAGGAATTCAATAATTTCTTCTTCTGGAAAGACCAATGTGAGGGGTTAAGAAGCATCTTTGAGGTCCCTCTCCTCCATGGTTTTCTGTTATTTAGTGTCTGTCAAGGAATGTGGTGGAGCAGAACCTTAAACCGAACACCACAGCATTCAACACTGTTTGCATTTTCTTCTTGACCGTGCTGTGTTTTGTTTCCACTAGATTTCTCCTACATCTGCCCTGAAGCAAATGCAAGCAGAACTGGGCTTCTCAGCATCTCTCCAGTGCTGGCAGAAGTTGCCTTTTGTCATTGCAGGGCTGCAAGTGTTCTCATAAGAAGTAGGGACAAGTCAACAAACTCCAGCTTTTGTATTCTTCAGGTACAGCCATCCCCTTATGTGGCAGGTGCAGACTCCTGACTGACACACTGTGTGGTATTTTCTGTGCAGGGGAAGAGACTGATCAGCCTGGCCACCTGCAAGGATCTGCCTGGCCCTGTACCTTGTCTCTGACAGCATCCACTGGTAGGTGTGAGGAAGAGGACCCTAACAAGCCTCTTGCCTGGGGTGCTCCCAATCTGTCATCCCACCTGTAGACACTGGATTATTTGTGTCAGCTGTAAGAGCCCTGCAGCAACACTGTTCACATCCTTCTAGCAGACACCACTCCAAACAGTTCAGTTTGGAAATAGTATTGGAAAGGCTTCATTTTCCCTGAGGCTCACAGTTTCCTCATGTGCATCTCAGGCCACAGTAAAGGAAACCATAATCTGTCATGCAGCTATTTGAGCAGAAAGGGAATCCTGGATGTCCCATTTTATGGACAGAGAGCTCAGGTGTGTTAGCTGGTGGACTATGGTCATTATGAATGCTGCTGAGGGAGGTCACTGTGTGGAACTTTTGCTGCAATGGAAAGTGATATCATGTTAGTGTGACACAACAGCATAGGACATGGGAAGCACTGTAGGATGAGGGTCATATCAGGACCTGCTAATTCTGTTACTAACCTTAGGGTACAATTGGCAGGACTTGATTCTCAGTGAGAGGATAAAAGAAGTGGGAGGATGTTCTGGGAGACACAGAGCAATCTTTACTGTATACAGTACAGAGGACAACAGGGGACAGTGTGAAAAGCACCAAAAGGGCCACAGTCAAATCAAGAGCTCTTTGATAAATAGCCGTGCTCAAGGTGGGAAAATGAAAGCATGCACACAGTGATAAGAATTTGAGGTACACTGATGAGAATTTGAGGTACACTGTATGAATTTCGAGCCAATGTGTTCCCTCTTGATATGGTGCTTGGGTTTCCTTCTCCTCCTCTAAACAATCGCTCTTCTTCATGCCTTCAGAAAACAAGATGATTTATTTTTAAAGTTGCCATGTATTCTACAATTTCATGATGGTAATAGAATGAGGAAAAATTACAACAAATAAATGTTTTGGCAAATAAAGCATTAAAACCCCCCAACTTATTACAGATAAAGTCTATGACAACAAATCTTCAAACAAGCAAAGAAACAAAAGTGAGAGTACATCTTGTGCCCATGTCAGTGCCAATGTAGGCAGAGGTCTTGAGTTTTAAGGACATCCTGTTGCATGTTGCATACAGGTATCTGTTATATGAGCACATCAAGATCTAGCTCCATCTTAGAGAACCTTAGAGGCTCCCATTTTCTGGAGCAGATGTGATTCTTCCTGTGATGCTGGGGAGTGGGGAAGTTTTGGACTGCTCACTCAGATGCTGCTTGTTTCTTGGATGAGCTGGGAGGTGGAGGAGAACAGCTCTTCTTTCGTCGTGGAGGATTTTTCTTCATTGTGCCCACAACCCTTCCTTCTGGAGGAGCAATCTTAGCACTGTTTCCTAGAGACACCCATTGCTTGTCCCTCTCAAGTTCCTTCAGTGAGCAGCTTTGTTTCCTCCACAACCATACAACAATTTCCTAAGCCATTGGACGAGCAGCTCTGTTCCTCTCAGCAGGGGAGCAACAAAGACTTGTGGACTCCATTTGTGTCAATCTTACCAGCTGTAACAAGCACAACCTGTTAGGCCCTTAAAACACTCTCCTACTCTTTCTAGGCACTTGTCTGCTTGGGCTCAGGGCCAGCTTAGGTAAGGATTGCAGGTGTCACTTCTCAAATCAAATGTTTGAGATAACACTGTGAGAAGCCTTGATAGGAATGGTCACCCTTCTTTTGAGTTTTTAAGCTGCGCACTCTACCCGTGCTCTCTACCTAAGTTACTCTGCAGCTGCATTGCATCTGAGCCTGTGCCATGCCTATGCTCCAGGCTGGCCACCCACCCGAGATGGACTCAGCTCAAGGAATGCAGGAAGCATATGGAGCTTGTTTGCAAGTCCTCCCTGGCACTGGAAAAAAATCACGGTATGCTTGGGCAGCTGGAGCAAAAGGATGAGCTCAAGACTAAGGATGTCGAGAGCAGAATGGCAAGGGAGGTGCATAGGGAAGGCACCAGGACATCTCATTCCATGATTACCCCTCTCCTCCTTATGGGCAGTGGTAGGTAACACCAGAGGGTGCCTCTTCAACTTCATTTCCTTATGTTCTGCTCCTAAAGTGGCTTCTCCTTACAGGCATCCCCTCTCTTACTGCTTTTGGGCATCATCACTTCCATCCTCTTTGGCTTGCATTCTCTCCTAGCCCCTTGCTGTGTAAGCTGCCTGCTCAGCCCAGTGTGCAGGTGAAACCAACAGCAGTATCAGCAGCAAGCTGGTCAAGGAGATCAGGTCCTGTGCATGTGCCACTGTCCCCAGCACAGAGTGGGGCACAGGCAAGCCCCAGTCCCAATGTCACTGATGTGTAAGGCACAAAGGTCACTGGCAGTGCTGGTCTGTCACACTGGGTCTGCTGGATCCAGGCTCAGCCTGTAGATGTGTAGAGCTTTAATTAACAAGGAATCAACTAGGGCTTTCCTTTTAAATACGTATAAAAAAGGCTCATAAAGTTTTGTATCAGTTTATTGTCTTTGAAATGTATAATTTCTGTGTTTGTCCTGAATTGTACCTGTTTGTTAACATTTCTTCTTTTCCAACAGAAATATACCTGCATTAGGAACTGAGATAAATGGGATTTTGACTCTTATTTGAAATATTCTTTTTCATGATGTAAAGGCACTTATATTCAATGCTCAATCTCATATGGAACAAGAAAACATAAAAAAGGGACCGCATAAACATCAACACAGTGTGGAAATGATGTCTGAAGAACCCCCTATGCTGTTCAGCTCCTCCTGGGGCTTCTGACTTGTTGCCCAAGAGTCACAAATCATTACCAGAACATCCCTTGTCTTCCTGCTGTCATGCTGACCTCGTGGATGAGGGAGGGGGTGCAAAGCAGCATCTCATGACACTTGTGTTGAATGTCCCCTATGGGGAAGAAGAACTCAGTGAGTCCCTTATTCATCACTTTGGTGCCTGAGAACCTACAGACTTTAGAAAATGAAGTGTTTCTGACTCTTTTCTTTTTCCATTTCAGTGTTTTCCTTCCACCTTGCATTTTACAGCCCTCTCCAAGGCCCAGCCCAGCCTGCAGACTTCTACAGGGTCTTTAATCCCACAGTTCACCTTTAGGGGGGTTGTCGTGTGCCAGTTGCACAGTGTACATAAGTAAGGGAGCTACAGGGATTGCACAGCTCACACAAAACCGAACTAAATTACATACTGTTTTTCACTAGGTTCTGATAACTTCAGAAGCACAGCGAGGGCCTCTATGGTATTCATGAATTGCTGACATAGTATTATTTCTGTGCAGGAGCAGGACAAAAGTCACACAGTGGGTGCACTGCAGAAGCAGTACCATAGGGTAAGACTTCACCAGAGTAAAAGAACCATGTAGACCTTTCTGGAACATGTTTTGATGCAGGATTTGGTTTTTAGCAGCTGGATGATGTTATTGACCTTCAGAGCATTGCTGTAGTCCATAAAGTAGTACCAAATAAAATGCAAAGTTCTACATTTACTTTCTCCTGAAGATTTTTCTGTCAAACTGGGTCAATTTCTAAGTAAAGCAGGACAACATTTTAATCTGTCAGCACTTCAAAACTAGTCTGGTAATTGAAAATTGCTTCTGGGCTTAAAAATGTTGTGGACTCTGAATTTGGCAGGCAGTATCATTGGTGCATAAGATCCAATGGTATATAATTAAAAACCTGATCTTTTCTGCTTTGCTTAGCTTGCCATTATTTTAGCAAATGTTTGCTCTGGTGGATTTTGGGGGTAATATGAGCAAATAAAAGCTCCATAAAGATATTTTTGCTAACACTGAAAAAAAAAAATAAACCAACATTTGTCCCGTTTTTTAAGCAGTAACATTTGCCACCTTTAAAAAAGTACTCTATAATAGGCAGGAAGGCAGATCATAAAACTTCTCTGCCCAGACCTGCAGGGAAATCAAACAGATGGCAGATCCCGCTGCAGGTTGGATTAAGATTTCATAGCTAGATAGGCAAGAAAATAGTAAAATGGTTTCAAGGTCAGTGATGAGGTGTAAACCATGCCCAGATTTTCTTCAGCGAGGAGTGTGTACAGCCTTTCTCACACATTTAGAGGAAGTGCACCAAACCCAAAAAATTCCTTCACTACCAGGAGCAAATGCCCTCAGCATAAGAGGCTTTTGCTACAGGAGGACAATTTGCTTGCTAAAGGGCATTTTTAAAATTAAAACCATTTTTTCCCACATAATTGTGCATGACTTTTTATGTGTGTATATGTTAGTAAGTGTTTTTTTCTTTTAATTCAATTAAATCTGCAGGTGGTCATACACCAGATTGTAAATAATATTGGTTATGAATCTTGGCAACCAAAATGATTTTCAAATAATGGTTATTGTTATTCAATTAGTTCTAGAACCAACATGCATATAGAACTGTTGGCAGATGATTCTTTTCCTTTGTTGCTTGCGTCTTTTATGCCCTCATAAATCACTGAATAAGAAGTTATGGCTTTAAGTGGAAAATATCCTCCCTGATTTGTTGTGTTCTTTTAGAAATAAAAACCTCTAAGCAATCTAGTTTGTGGTATCTATCAGGCTCAGCTACACAGATCTGGAGGCTCTATTTCCCTCTTGTTTATGTCATTACTCTGGTTTTAGTTAATTTTCACTTCCAGATGTCTCTCGTGCTGAATGGGGTTTTTGTTTGTTTGTTTTTGTTTAGTTTTGGGTTTTTTTGTGGATGTTTTGTTTGGTTGGTTTTGTTTGTTGGTTTGGTTTGGTTTGGTTTTGGTTTTTTGTGTGTTTTTTTTTTTGGTGTGCGGGTTTTTTGTGTGTGTGGTGTGGGTTGTTTTGTTTGTTTGTGCATATTTTTGTTGTTGGTTTNTTTTTGTTTGTTTGTTTTTTTGTTTTGTTTTTTTTGTTTGTTTGGTTTTTTTTGTTTTGTTTTGTTTTGTTTGTTTTGTTTTGTTTGTTTTTTGTTTTTTTTTTGCTGGTTAGCCCTATATAAATTACCTTGATAGGTCAGAGCTGTTTGCTCTGTTTTACTTGTTTAATTTCAGGATACGTTTTCCAGAGCCTGATCCTTCATCATCACAATTTAGGTTAAAACATGGGGTTTACTACAGTTATTCAGTGGCATGAAATGCACAACTCGCTGAAGAACCATATTTGTAGTCCACATATTTGTCTCCTCTTTCATTAAGCAGGCAGGGCACAAAGACCTGCTCTGGCAAGGGCTTGATTCACCTCTCAGACCACTGGGGAGTACAAAGACTCCAGTTAGCATGGCTGAAAGAACAAAGGTGTGGTTACTGCTGTGAAGGCCAACTCCTCCTTGTTAGGTGAGGGTATTAGCTACAGAAAACAATGTTAACTGGCATCATGTTTGGTATCCCCGTTCTGTGAGAGGCAAATGTTTTGGCTTTACTCATTTTCAGTGAAAGAAGTGTTGTACAGCAGCATTAGGACACCTGCAATGGGGTGTCTGCCAAGCAAATCAATTCTGCACTGCACCATCTTCTGCTGAATCACTTCTGGTCCTGAGGTTTCCCTCTGAGGGAGCACAGGAGGGTGCCAGTGTCCAGGGAGCACTTCCAGTTTTTTCCAGCAGGGGATTCTGAGGAGGGATGTTTGTGGTTCAGTGGTGTCAGTTGTGTCTCAGTGGACTTGAGCAGACCCCCACAATGTTTCTTCAGGTACAGGGAAGCCATAAATATCCATATGCCCTTGCATATGGATATTTAGTTTCTGGGTTATATAAAGCACTGCAGCAATCAAATACCTCCTACTGCTTTCCCCAAGAACTGCAGCAGGGACGCTCACACACTGCATATAAAGATCCCAGGGTACCTTGTATTTTTCTCTGGAAGCTTTGAGAACTTAAAGAGGTGAGATCCAGCAATCTTAGTAAAAGCCTGAGGATTAGTCCTTCCAAGGTGAAGAACAAGTAGGTCTGTGCTGTGCTGCCACTTCCCCAATGGTAGCACAGGGGTAACTAACACTCAACTGGAAAAAGTGAAAAAGAACAGAAATGCTCTTAAAACTTTCCAAAGCTTCCAGAATTACAGAGTCATTACTATTCCTTCTCCAGACCCCAAAATGGCCCACTCTTTGCAGTTACCATCTCCAGAGAGTCATTGGTGGAACAATTCAACTTACAGCAACATTTGCTTAATTTAGGGACCAGATGCAGATGTTTCTTGGGCACCTTCTGCTTGCTCACCAGCTCACCTCAACCCAGTTTGAGAAAAGCCAGCCACAGAGCACATACCAACTGTTGTCACTGAGGTTACCTATTAATTGTTATTCAGACTTACATTGTCAAACCTACTATTTTGGGTTATGCTACTCAGCCAAGGTCCCAAGCTCTTGCTGATCAAGGATCATGAAGGAGACGATGCAGCAAGTCAGTGAGATTTGTATGCTGAAAGTCACTCCTGCTTTGAGAGGCTGCCAAAATGGATGTTTCAGAGGGCATGTATAACACTGCCAAAATCAAGCTGATGAATGGCTGTATCACTGAATTTGGATGCAGAATGAGGGTCAAGTTTGGAACAGACTAGCAGCAGGGTATTCACACAATCTAAGCAAGATGAGATCAGGGTATTTTGTAATCAACACATTAAAAAGAAGTTGTTTAGCCTAAGTCAAGTAGAGGGAGGGGACAGAGAAATTAAACCTGGAAGGTAAATGATAAGGCAAGTTTAGGGCTGTATGGTGCCAGGCATATCTGAGCTTTTGGGAGTTTTCTTTAGTTAGGCACAGTAAAACAAGAAAGGGAAATGCTGATGGTTCCTTCTGGAACCTGTTCACATCCAAGAGTATGTTCTGCAACACTGGTATTGATTTTTTGCTTCCAGAAGTAGAATTGTTCATGGTTAATATTAATTCAAAACACATAAATAAGAAGTCAGTAGATTAAATACTGCATCCTATTTTGCCTGTAGATATGAGGAATTTGAATTTTAAAAAAATGAGGCTTAGTTCTGAAAGCATACAGCCTTGCATTTCATTTTTTTTATTGAGGAATTTTATCTCCCCAGGTAACAGGCTGGTGTTACAGCAAGAATTGTATCACTCTTTCCTATCCAAAGAAAAGTGGCAGTGAAAAGCACGAATCAGGCACGGAAAGTGTCAGGTCCTGTCTGAATACCCCCCACCCCGTTGGCTTTTGCTTTTCAATTTCATTTACATTTTTCCCTTTAACCAGTGGGTGCTTTCCCATTGCTTTTGACTGAAAGAGATTTATTTTCTTTTAATGGTAGTTTTAAATCAGTTTTAACCAGTTTTATGAGTCAAGGACCTTGTGACCAAGAGAGATGCCACAGTAATTCAGGTCCACCAGGATGACTGCTGAGAAGAAAACTAAGAGCTTGCCTAAGAAATAATGCTGCCTAAAGTAAGCAACAGCCATAGCACTGCTAATTGCTATTACCTGATGAAAAGTGCAGTATAATTTCTAACACACACAAAGGACAGTGCATGGTGGTATGTTGGGAATGCCACAGACAACTGACTTAAAATAACTGGATTTATGGTAATTCTGGCAATGTACTATTGGTTTTTTTGTGACCTCGATATCTTTTCTCATACTTCAGTCATAAACTCCTGGAGTGATGACTAGCCAGTTCAAATCCATAGAAAAAGCCTGAGTCCATGGTGAGGCATTATGTCCAGAGAGCAATCTAACACACAGATGACCAAGAAAACCCCTTAATGTAATGAAGTTGTTTGCACCCAGAAATCTCATTTGAGAGAACTCGTGATGCTTATGGCTCAATGGAAAACAAATACAACAAGAAAACAGCAAACATGTAACTGAATATAGTTTAGAGCAGAAGCTATCTATCCAAAATCATCTGTTTAGTGTTACCATTGTATCTAGTAATGGATAAATCCACACCATTTCATCTGGGCATACTCGTTTATTGTATACTTGTTGATTCTACATCTATGCTTAGATTACTAAATAATTTGTATAAGGCAAATTAAATCTCATGGCAGAATATTACATTAGAAACATTAGCTAAGCCTTATAGACTCGAATTATTGCAGAGCTATTCCAAATCATGAGTGATGATTTATACCTATCCTTTTATTAATTTATTGCCTGCCCTTAAATTGGAGAGTTGCTCTTCAGAAAAATGTCTCAACTGAAATAAGAACCGAACTCCAGAATACAGAGGACTTAGATTCAAGATAGCAAGAGGATAATAAGGATTGAAGAGTTTGTGAATGATGCATTAGCTTGCAGTTTGAATTCAGCTCCAGCAGAAATCTTGACAAGATACCCAATTCTCTTTCCACGCTTATCTCTGGACAGCAGAGCTGGTAGCTGTCCTTTTCATTCAGAGAAGTGTCCGATTTTGAACCGTGTACTAAACATTGTGTCTCCCTCTTCCTACCAAACAAGTCCATTTCAGGTATCTTTTGTGTCAGAGCTAGTGTGGGGCACGGCACATAAAGAGTTTTTCTTTAGCTGCCCAGTTCCTGCTTAGGCCTTTCTTTTTGTGCTCTTGGGATGGACCAAAATCATCATGTCTCTGGTCAAGGACTTCACCATAGCTTGAGGATTCATCCTCTTCCCCACCTGCCAGACTTTCATCATGGGGATCTGGGCTGAAAGTGTTGCTGCTTTGTTCCCTGATCTCCATGTGTTTCCTCACACCCTCCCAAATACCTCCTGCCCACACAGTGAGGGTTAAACCACGTTGGTACCAATTCCTGCAGTGTGGATTTGTCTGTATACAAGCACTGATAAACAGTCCCTCTCCAAATGTCCCTGTGAATAGTGGCAATTCTGTTTGCTGAAACACAGAGGAATTTAAGCCTGGCTGAGCAGGATCTCTGTTTAGACACAAATATTTGAGGAGACATTTCTTCATCATTTTCTCAGCTAATTCCCAGCTATATACAAAACTGATTATCTAATTGATGACTCACTGTTGGTGTGTATGATCAAAAAATACTAATAGCCTACAGAGAGAAGTATGTTTCACTCTCCTGTATAAAACTGAAGGTCATGATCCTGCAAAGCCTGGAGGGTGAAGGTCAACCTTCACAGGAGCAAGAAAGAAGAGGTGACTATACTTTCATTAGATAAAGAGGTCACATTTTTAAAGGTCAGATCTTTCATCCTCAATTTCCTAGCTACAATGCAACCAGTGCTTTGAAATGCATTGCTGCTCTAGCTATAAATAACAAAACTTAAATTTAGGCCAGTTTATGAAGCAGCACTCAACACGATAGTTTACATGGCGGCATCTCCTCTTCTGAGTCTCATAAAAGGCAAATTTAACCCAAGAGGTGTTGCCTTACAACTGGTGTCAGATTCTTTTAGAATCAGAGATTGAAAATTAATATCTCATCAATGGTGAAAACTGCTTTGTGTTTGGAGAGCAGGAAGTTAAATGCCTAGCCTGCATCAATTTTTCCCTCCTTCAGCTGTGCAGCAGTGCTAAAAACAGTCAAGAAAACCCAACAGCTTGCCTGCTTTTATGAATTCAGGTTGCCCTAGTTTATATGGCTGTATATGTGTATGTATGTGCAGCTACTCTGGGTGAATGGAAAGAAGAGATCCACCTAGAAAAACTGGAGTGTGTTTTGGGGCTGGTACTGGCTTAGAGAGACAGAGGAAAAGATTGGTTAGTGCAGCTGCAAAAGCCATCAGAAAATAGGACTGTGACTCATTTGGAGTAGCCAGATGTGCTTTATGAATAGGGGAGTGAGTAGGACTGCTGGACACAGAGTACAGCTGTATATGCTGTGTATAGATGATGTGGGAGAAGAGCCATGTGGATGGGCTTGCAGGTGCCGTATTAGGCAGACTTGCCTTTGGTATGGTCTAACCTAAGCCTTTTTATAGAATTTATAGCTTTTTGAATAGAATTTATCAAAAGGAGTAATAAAGCAAACATAAATTGAAAGCAAGCATGCTACTCAGTTTATTTACAAAGCTAATAAAATGAAAAAAAAATATAGTAATTAGATTATGTTCTCAAGTAAAAATGAATCAATAGATTAATAGCTTCAAAGTGCTTCCGTACCAAATTAACACAATGAGCAATCAAAGTAAGTGATGAGGTTGTCACTTTCACTCTCAGTCCTTGTCACTAATGAAGTTATGCTAAGTGACTCAGAGGAAGAGTTGTTTGCTTTCAGACCAAAGCTATCTGGCATCCTACCCATTACACTCCTTTCCCTTGTCTGGGAAGCAGCACAGGTCACACCATGTGTTTGATTTGGACTTAGAATCTTTCCAAGCAAGAATGAGAGGTGAGTGATACTCCTCTTTCGACATAAGTTGTACTCAACTATCCAGGTGTAAACAGTGATTCTTGCCAAAACATTTCTTTAAGTCTTGTGGCAGTTTCAGTGTCTTGGATGTCTTTACCCATTCCCCTGCCCATGCACACAATTTGTGGGATAACAAATCCACCCTCTGGCACAGGTGGGATTGCTAAATACTGTGTGATGACAGCTCAAGAGTAGTTTTTGTCCTCATCAGAAGTTCCTGACTTAGTCAGTGTCAGGCTGACATTTATTTTTATGAAATTGTGAAAGGTGTTTCTCCCTGAGCCGTACACAAACACTCATTTGTAACTGGGGAGGGTGGCAGAGGGAAGAGAGAAAATAATCGGACTAAAGTCAACCTGGCAGAGGAGCAATTCAGTGAGGAGCCAACAGCTGTGCCTGGGAGCTGGGAAAGTGCCCCTTGGCCTGTGCTGGACCATCCCCAGGGGCCAGGCAAGTGCACAGTGGCCCAGGCTGAGCCATGCTGAATCCCTGAAGCAGAACTGCTCAGGCATCACTTGATTCACTGCTGGCAACACACAAATTAGTGGGAGGCAATATGGGGGAAAATAGGGAGAGTTGGAGAATGTTGGTCAACAATTCCCAGGAAAATGTGCACTAAGAGAGGCTGTGCTTTCCGATGACCATCATATTCCCTTCCTGAAACAAAACTGAACCCCAGTGAGTGCTGTGAATAAGAAGGGATGGGCTTATGTTCTGTAGAGATATGCTGAGAAAAGTGTTTCTGGATGTTTCTCTCACTAAAATATCTCACTAGGAGAGTACAAAGGCAGATACTAGAGGGTTTATCAAAAGAAAGAGCTTTCAACCCATCAGAGAACAACACTGTGCTGCCCAAGGAATATGAAGATAAGCTACAGTAATTTCATGCTGTGTTATTTTATTCCATAAGACAAACTATTACTTGCTTTCATAAATTTATAACAGTGACCATACAAATTATGGTTTGATGTCACAGTCAATCTCTTGGTTTAGCTAGTGGGGGAGAGAAAAAGGTAATTGCAAAATTTACAATGACAATAAAATAGCAGAGCTAGGTGGTTACGTTAGCAATTATTTCTGATGGGTGAATGTTTCCACTACAGCTAATTCTCAAGAGGAAATTTCTTTTAAAGAAAAATCCTTCACAGAATCCTAATAAGGGCCAGAGGAAATGGATGGTAAACCTCATTGTGAACTGAGTGAGCAGCATGAACAAGGGATTGCAGGAAAGTTAGCTGGTATGTCACTTGTTGCTCCCTGACAGCTCCAAGGAGAGGATGTCAGTCAAGGATCGACTGTGACAAGAGCAGGCATCAGCCTGGTTGTCAGTGCTGGGGAAGTGTTGCAGTCTTTGGATATGCAGTAAACAGACAGTGCAAGAAATCAGTTCAACAACACTCCTCTGAGCAGATCTCCGTAAGTAACAAGCAGAAATTTCTAGCAGATAAATCTGTGTGGGTGGCTACCAGGAGTGTGGTGACCTGCTTCTTTTCTGGAGTTGTTCTAAAATATTGGGAGGAGACTGAAGATAACCTCTCTGGGACAATGGTATTGACTTTAGTAACTCAATAGGATGAGCCCACACAAAATGGGTTGTGGTACAATACAAAATAAAATGTTCTAGGGCATTCTGACTGTTGAAGTAGGTGCTTGTTTAACGTGGCTGGAAATGCTGTTATTAAAATAAATATTTGTTGCTAAGATACCCTGTTAGTTCAATAGCCTTGAAATCTAGCTTGTGTCATTAGACTGGAGGTGCAGATATTTTATAGATATGTCATTGCAGCCATTGTAGGCAGACCTAGGAGGCAGGGAGGGAACTCCTCAAATACTAATAAGAAATAAAGCAGCTGCTAGCAGCAGCTCTGACCTGGAGGGCAAAGCTATCCCTGGAAGACAAACAGCTTGCTGAGTGGGAGCAAGAGAGAAGAGTGAGCAGGAAAAAAACAGTGGTAAAGGAGAGAGGGAGAAAAGCAGCAGGATGAGCCACAGGGGAAGGGAGTGTGCTGCCTGGTAAATGCCACAGCAGCTGCAGCTCTGCTGACCTAGGCTGTGTTCACATCAGCCCATGAGGAGAGACAGCAGAGGCAGAACTTGCAGACAGAGGGGTGGTCTTCTGAATCCCTCATCCTTACTACATGAAATTCAGAGGTTTTACCTGAGTCTGGCTCTGGACTCATCCCGTGAGCTGAAGTCCAGTCAGTGGCTGGAGCACCAGAGGTGTACTCTTACAGTGTGCCCTCCTGAGTTGGTGTTGTCTAAACATAAGCAAGCACCCAAAGGTATTAGGTTCTTCACCCAGAGGATGGCTGGGCATTGGAACAGGATCCCCAGGGAAGTGGTCACAGCACCAGGATTGACAGAGTTCAAGAAGTTTTTGAACAATGCTCACAGACACATGGTGTGATTCTTGGGACTGTCCTGTGCAGGGACATGAGCTGGATTTTTATAACCGTTGTGGGTCCCTTCCAACTCAGAATATTGTGTGACTCAATGATCTAATTTAGGTCAGCACCATCCTACTTCTCAGACCTCTAGGCCATGTTGTAGAAACATCTATTCCAGACTTCTTAAAGCAAATTCCCTGTACTATTAAGAGAGGGCAGGAGGCATCCCTAGAAGCTTCCAGATATGAATTCAGTATCTTTGATTGAGTATATATCTCTCTCTCCATTGATAATTTAAGAAATGAGTAGGAAATTCTGGATGACTCATTCCACCAGAGGTTCTGCTTTTCTGAGGAGTATCAGCAGCTTTTTAAAGGAAAGGCAGTGGCATTACCGTGTCTTTTTCTTCATCTTCCATCTCGCTGTATAATAAGACTAGGGAGTGAAAAATGTGCCTTGAATGTGAATAGCTTTGTCTCTGTACTTTCCTCAGCCTGAGAAGATCTGGTTTTTTCTGATATGAGAGTATGCCAACCTTAGCATGGAGGGGAGCTGGGGATAGAGTGTGAGGAACTCTGTCCCTCCTGTCGACAGGGGAAACCTCTGAAATTATTAATGGGGTTTAGCTCTCAAACCTCATGGGCCTCAGCAAGGAAGCTAACAAGAGTCTGAGTCTCATCTGGGAAGCAGAAGGAGTCTCTGCTTCTTGTGATATGCCAGGAATAACAAAAGGGGTCACCGAGTAGAACCCAGGGTGTTTTGGGACAAGGCACTGATGCCCCTTCTGGAAGGCTAACTGAGGCATTTTTCTCTTGCCTCTTTTGCTTCTGACTCCATCACTCTCACCTTCCAACCAGATATGGGTCAGGATTAGCACAGAGGTTCTTGGCATGTTTAGGCACCTGTCAGAATAGGTCACAGAGTTGACCTGTTCCTATATCCTGCTCACACAGGCAAGCACCAGAACACACAGAGTTGACCTGTTCCTATATCCTGCTCACACAGGCAAGCACCAGAACAGTTCCAGTCTGCAGATCTCCTTCTCAGCAAGCATAGGAAAACCTGAGAAAACATCACCCCTCTCTAGCTAGAGACTGACCTAAAAGGGAAAGCACTAGGGTTGAGTCTTGGTTTCAGACACATAAATCCTGGGGCAATGCTGGCACACAAAGAAAATTTTACACATATTTCTCCTGCTTCTTGATGCTTTAGTAGATGGTGTTAGCATCTATATTTCTCTGTCCAATTTACACTATTTCATTACAAAAGGATTTGTCAGACAGTAACCCTTGCTGTAGCAGTTTAAGATGTTATTGCCTCCAGCTGCCTTCTCTGTCCACCTGTTCAAAGTTCCAGCCTTTCAGGAGTCAGCAGAAGGAGACGTGCACCCTACTGCATATGCACACAACATATGTTCACCATCCCACACATTAAGGTATTCAGCTAATGCTGTGGACCATAATTTGTAGCAACCAAAGAAGAGGTGACATTTCCTTCACCTCACATTGCTAACCTTTGCAACTGGAAATGACTGACAGCTGGATCTGGTCACATACTAAAGCAGTTGCTCAAGTTTCTCAAAGCTCATGTGTGGCAGGCAGGAGCTGTGATGGTCCTAGAAGGACTTTACTTACATAGTAATAAAAGTACACTGACTTGAACAACACACTTTGCTCTTGAGTGTGTAGCTGTATCACCATTTCTACTCTTTGTATTTCTAAAGAAAACAAAAATATATTTTATGAGCAAATCAAACTATCCCAGCAAATACAAACTCTCATCAATATATCTGGGTCTGCACCAGAGGCTTCTGCTGACATGGCTAAGACAGTCAGGGATTATCCTTCTTTTCCCTTTTAACAACACACCAAGCAGAAAAATATCTGTTGTAGAGACTGGAATAAAAGCAATCACAACAGTTTGTCTTTTCTATGGTGCTCCAGTTTAAACAGGGTCATATGGGCAGCATCCGTGGGTGCAGTTTTACTGCAATTTCAGTGCCCTGCAGAATTTGACTACTGGTAATGTAGTGTGGGTTTAAAATTAGAAAGCCCAATTATGGCCAGGCTCTGCCTGCACAGCTCTCTGCTTTGGTGGTTGGAGCTACCAGCGTGTTCACGTGAGAGCAGAAATCTGCCAGAGATGCCCTGTAGCCAGCCTTTGAAAACACAATACTGGGAATGCACATGAAGAGGAGCACACAATTGCATGTATCTGCTGTGCTGTTTGCTTGTATAACCATTTTTTATTCACAGAGAAGTGATTCTCACAGAGTATAAATTCTGCCATAACAATTCTGGGAACAATGCTGAAGAAGAAAAGTGAGGATTAGCATGGATGGCTAGTGAGGCACTCGTCTCTTCTTTGCAGGAGGATGGAAATATTATTACTAACCTCCTAGAAAATGGAAGTCCTCCATCATTTTCCTTGTCCCTGTGATTCAATAATTAAGAGTGGTGAACCATATGGTGTCCTCCACAGACTAAAAATCCTTGGACAAATTATTAAATTAATTAAAGCCAAGCAGATGAAATCTTGATCCTACTGACTTCAGTGGGGCATGGATTTTAGTTTGTGTTCATGCAAACTTGCCCGTGTGTATAAAGTCCTTTCACACTGTATTCTGCTCTTGTGTAATAGTTAAATTATTTCCCAGTATTAATGTTTAACATAGATATTTTTTTTCTCTAAAAAAAGGTTTTAATGTAGAGTTAATTGATTCCAGTTCTGCCCTGAGCTGCTGGTAACTGAACCATAGAAGTTCATCCTTTGCAGAAGAGTGATGCATCGGGATGTTATTATCTGAACCTGGGACCAGGAGCAAATAATCCACTGTGTGATTTCCCACCACTCCTGCAGACCTGTAAAGCAGTATGCACAATGTTCCCCCATTCCCCACCAGTGGAATATCTGTGTTCACCTTCCAGTGGTGTGAAGAACAACCCATTTCTCTGACCAGTGGAGATGAGGCCCACAGATACCCACTTTCTCATCTTGCCTCTCTGAATAATCTCTCAGTAGCCTTGACTCCTCAGGACCTCCCCCTTTTCTCATATTTACAAACCAGGGATAATATTTATACACTTTTTCAGCTGTTATGATGACTATTAATTACTATTCATGCACTGCTCTGAAATGAATGTATTGTGCAAGTACTACATGTAATTTAATTATTGAATATTTAGAAGTATTTGACTCTATGGACTATTTTTAACTCCTGTTTCTTAGTCTGTGTAGAAAGCATACCTATTTCTTTCAGTCTGCAGAAGTCTGTGTTAATGGCAAAAGGCACATATGCCTTGAAGCTGGCTGTTACCAAAATATGGGACTCCCTAGATGCCTAGAAACCACAGAAATAATTGCACCTTCTTTCTTCCTGTCATCTCCCTTCCTTTCTTTGTATTGCATGGTGTGGTTTTCCCACCAAACACTGCGTTAAACCTACCTGGAGATTCTGCCTATCCAGAAACAACTCATTTTTAAGATTAACCTGTCCCCAATCTTACTTTCAAAACTCATTTCATTTCTGTCTTCTAATCTCATGCCAATCTCTTAATTTCTTTTCAAGTTTTAGACTTTGGAAAATAAACTCTCTTTTCAATGATTTATGACTGAAAATCATCAAGGTTTTGGCTGAACTCTTTGTGCGGGACTCAGAAGATTTCTATGTTGTCATGTGTGTCAGTCATAGTTGGGCTGAGTGGATATTTCTGGGTCTCTGGCTGTCTACACTGATTCATGACACTGAGTGTGTGTATGTGTGTGTGTGGGTGAAAACAGGCAGAGAGCTTCACTTCTCCCATTTTGTGCTGACCTGCTTCTCAGGAACATTGAGAAAAAGCAGTGTCTGTGCTGTGGGGACCCTGGGGACCACCACTGAGGGAACTGTATTTTCTTATTGAGTAGATTATTGTCATTATTGGTCCTTTTCCGTCTGATGTATACTGGGTTGTTTCCATGGTCTAGAGGAGAGCAGCACTTACTGTGGAGAGTTTAGAAGGACCTCCTTCCCTATGTCTACAATAGTCAGAGTGAAGAGGGTCCTAATATTTGTAGCCAGCTAAAAGGGGAAAAAGTCATATTCCAAAAGCCATAGTGAGGATTTAAGGGAATGGATGAGAGTTGCATGCTCAGCTGCTCATCTTTATGACCAGATAGGATCAATGTTCAGACAGCAAAAGGTTGTAATAAATTTCTCTGCTGGATATTTCTCTTCTATAGATAGTTTCGGTGAGTCTAGAGGCACTAACTCATGAAATGTCCATAATTTCTCAAGTTCTCAAATCTGTGCACTGTCAGTAACTCCATTCAGGAAGTACCAGATAAAACCTGAAAGACTGACTGTCCTCTGCCTGACAAATAGCACAACTGCTGCAAATGAACTTAGGGAAAAGGAGACCAGTGTGTTTTTGCTGCAATGGAGTGAGGCCTGGGAGTCTTCTCAGACTGTCCCCTAACCTAACTATGGCCCTTGACATCCCCCTGCATCAGGGAGGGCATGATTCAGGGTGCTATAGACAGTGCCTCAGGCAGTATATTTTTCCAGAGGAACTGTAGGGGGAAAAAAAAATCACAAATGTAGTAAGTTAGGAAGCAGTACAGAACTGTCAACTGGTTCCTCTGGCCTGATCCCTGAGGAGAGGCCAGAGAAGCAGACTGAGATAAATGGCCATCCCTCCACCCTTGTCTTGATACATACACAAAGCCAAAGGTAATTTTTTTTATGGTGGCAGAGGAGGGAGGAAGCTTTACAATATTTTTTGTCCCAGAAAAGCCAAAATACCTGGAAAGTGATGTCTTCTCGCTGCTGAGGGCTTGTTCTGAGCAGACTGAGAATGGCAATGCTGGGGAGAACAAAAGCCTGTAACAGACAGGTCACACTGGTTTGAAATACTTCATGTGAGGCTTTTTCTGGGCAAAGTTAGTGGGTTTACTGAGGTCCTCCTAGATTCAAAGAGACATTGAAATGGAGCCTCTGGGGAGAGACATGGGCTCTCTCCTGTGCTAAGGGAGATAAAGACTCAAAAGGGACTCGACTGAGTGGTAGGTAACTTCTCATGTAATAACAATATGGACGTGCTTGTGCAAACTGGCACTGGAACAGGTTGGATTCAGCAGCAGGAACAGGGACAGCAATGACTGTATTGATGGTGCTGTTGAACACAAGTTTGTGTGTGTGTACAGAAAGAGTCATGAGTTCCCTAAAATCAAGTGGTAGGGCTGAGGATGGATATGTCTGAGGAAGGATGACTGCACACTAAAGGTCAGCAAGCAAGGCTCCTACTAAGGGAGCCGCAAGTGAAAGGCGAGTCAGCTGTGGAGAGGGGCACCCAGGAAGGGTGGAGTTTAGAAACCCATGGAGGCAACTGTGAATGGAGCCCCAAACCACAAAAACCTGTCATATAATATTGCATATCCACATGTGCTACCATGGAATGGAAGGTGTGAGACCCTCATATTGAATGAATAGTGGCAACTTTGGAGTAAAATAGCGGAGAGCTGATGGCAGACAGCATGGGTCTATGCTATAAGGAGAAATGCACAGAAAAGATGGGAAGAAAATAGGACACAGAAATAGCTGTGTACTGTAGCCAGTAGCTACAGAAAAGAAACAACACTTTCAAAAAACAAAGCTTCTGTCTTGCTGGGAAAATAAACTGAGCAAAAGGGTTTACCACTAGAAAAGGAAGAGATAACCTGTTCAAAAGAGGGTTTCTTCAATGGTATTTTTTTCTTGGTATGACAGTTACTGTGTTGAGTCTTGAGGTTTGAATCGTGCTACAGTCGGACAAATAGTTAAATGTGACTGAATAATTAAGCACATCTGAATAGAAAGAAAGACTGGAGACTGAAAAATGGGAAATCGTCATTCCACAGAGAAGAGAGATTGAGTAGCAGTCGGAATGACTCTTTGTATATTCCCAACATGTCCATGCAGCAGCTACAGCAGTAATGTTGTAATCAGTTAGAGTCAGGGTGCATTTGAACTGTTACAAAATACATGGTTTGATTTGGTTCCACGCCACAGCTCTTCTGCTGTTGCTGTTACGGTTTTCCATCAGGATATAATATTCTGACTAACTGTATTTTAATAGCACACTATGGGCTGCTCTGTGCTCTGCTGAAAACACAATATTTAAACAAAGAATGTGAATGTTTAGCCCCCTCCTATTTTATGACTAAGATTATTGAATTTCTTAGAGCACTCCAATATTTTTCTGCAGAGTTCACAGGGGTCTTTCACTAATAGGCAGTATAACAAGTTGCTTCATTGTAACATGGCCTCATCTTCCAAAATCTGAGACTTGGCAGCTGTGAAATAGAAAGGGAGACAGCACAAGGGACTTTCCCAGAGACTTTCTGATGGATCAGGCATTAATTACTACACAGGCAGAAATGTGTAGTGACTATTGCTTCAGGATATTGATGCCTAAGGATTTTAATGTGTATTTTATAGATTTTCATAGTGTTATGTAAGTTGAATAAGTTTTCCTAAGTCTCTCACATTTTAAGCAGCATTTAGAAGTTATTGAACATTTTCTCATGCATTCCTGATGTTCTGTTAGACACACATTACCAAGGACTTGCTGTTTTGAAGAGCACCTGTCTCCAACTGAGACAATAAGAAAGCTCATAGTCAAAACAGGAGAGTAAGCACAGAGCCCTTGGAGGGGCTCCAAGGGGCAGTTCTGAGAGTGGGCACAAGAGGAAAATGGTATCAGGGGTTGAGTATAGTCATCAACTATGTTAATTACTGAAAGTTATAAAAACTGCTTGGCTGTTGTCCTTGTGCATCCTTTTGTTGTGCACCTGAAAACATCTTATAAAGGAACTACTTTATCTATCTATCCTCACTAATACTATTTTGAAAGCTTTTTGCAGGATTAGGCATCAATATAGACCAGAAAAATGTCCATCAGGAAAGCTGATGTGATACCAAATCAGACTGTACAAAAGACTCAGAGGATTTTAGGACATTTGGACTTTGGCTGAGCCTGAAGAAAAAGCTCACAGGAGCAGTTAATGCAAGCACAGATACAAGTCCTCCTGCTGATGCCTGAGTGGCCTCATGCCCTGTTTGTTCTCAGCCCCAGCTTGAGTTCAGCATCATGCAGAGATGGATTCATGGGTCATTGCAGCTGGAGCACATTGTCCAACCACCTCTGAACTGCTTTCCAGCCCTGAGCGTGTACAGGCTGTACATGAAAAACAATAAAGCCACCCATACCTGGCATGCTGAGGGAGCTTGGAAGATGTGCCCTCTGACTCAGGCTGCTCTGGCACCACCATGGCAGAACCATGAGTCTGTTCCAGCTCCTGCACAGCTGCCAATGCAAGTGCTCAGCAATGAGGGTACCAAAAGCTATCATTAGTAGCTCATAACACAGGTGTTTGGAAGCAGCTTAAAAAAACACAAAACTTCCAATTCCAGGAAACTAGGATAAAGTCCTAGAACCCTGTGAGAAAGCAAAATCCACGTTCTAACATCCCATTTGAGAAAAAGCCACAGAGACTTTCAGCTGCTGTGGTGACTTCTGGCTGAGGATGTCATCAATAGGGGGGGCATGACATCTCACTGAAGTCACATCTCCAGACTGAGCATAACTAGGTGACCATGTCATCTGCAGTGAAACAGGAGAGAAGCAAGACTCTGTGTCAGGATGTGTTTCTGGATGACACAGTCATGGAAATGACCACCTGTCAGCTGTGCACATTTTGGGATCATGGCAGCAAGTCTTCATCAGCTGAGAAGACACATGACAGAACACCAAACTGTGTGGTGCTATAGACATACCTGTAGCATGACTGAGAAGAGATGCTCATACACAAATTTGGCACATTATAATCCAGTACAGGACGATTTTTATCAAGCCAGGTGGTACCACATTTAAATTAATTTTTAATACATTTTTTTCCCCTCACTAAACCCAAACTTCTGGTTTATCTAAATGTGGTTATAATTTTGAGAGAGAGAAGTTGTCTCTCTATTCTCCTAGGGCTTCTCATTTTGTAATGATAATTTCAAAGCAAAATCTCATTAGTGTCTTCTGAAAAGAGTTCACAGAGTTGTGGTTTCCATCAGAGCAGTTGATTTTCATTCCAGATTCGGTGAGCATCACAGAAGCCAATGAATGCAGGGACTTGGCACAGCAATACTCACAGTTCCGAGATGATTGGCCTGTCAGGCACCCATGTAAACAGCATTGTGTCTGTGATAAGCAACTCTCTCCTCATTATCCTCTCTTAAAAGCCTATACCACTTTCTGATTACTTCAAGAGGGGTGGATAAGGGTCCTGTCACTTTACATTGCTTAATGCTTTCCATTGCAAAAGACCATCATGGCATTTCACCAGAAACTTTCATATATTCAGTGTTTTACTGGGGGATGGGGGGAGCTGGATTTTCTGCAGTAGCAAAGCCTTTTTTCCAGAAGAGGGGAATTCTCATTAGGTTTCTGTGAAAAAGTGTATTGTCCCCAAAAAATCATCCTTAATTTTAATCTTTGGGAAAAACTTGCTTCCTTGCCAGCATCAGCTTTCTGAGGATGGGCTGTGGCTGCAGCAAAACCACTCATCTTACTCCTCTTGGGATGCCTCAGAATCTCTGATGAAGCAATCAGTCATGAGAAGAGAAAGAAACCAGGGGCCTTCCCTGTCCCTGTGCAATCATACATTATCCTGTGCCCTGTACACAGCAGCAGAGCACCTTCTTTTCTGGACCACCAAGTAAAACACCAGTATTCCCCCTCCTCCCTTCAACTCCTCATTCCCCACATGTGCTGCAGGGACTTCCTATCTCCAGAAAACAAGTGGGGAGAACTCTGAGCATGGCAGTCCTGGATATATCCATTCCCCAGCCTGGAGGGGCTCAGTTCAGTTGTCCAAACAAAACTGTCTGGTGCTCTTTCAAACATCCTTTTCTCTCCTCCAGATTTCTGTGGGGCTGAAGGAAGAGCAGGAGACCCTCAATCTTCTGGGAAGGTACCTGGAGAGTAAATGGGCTCCCTAGAGTATCTGATGCAGCTCCAGAAGTCCATGATAAGCGAACACATTCAGATGCTCCCATTCATGCTCACTTTCAGGCACCTTGTCTGTAGTACGGGTACCTGCAGTTGGAGCAGGTGTCTCAGCTCCTATTGCTGCCACTGGAGAGCCATTTAGTAGGACCTGGAGAGCTGTGAATGCACCAGATATCCCATTTTAGGGGAGTCCTGTAGACCTCAATGAGGTAAATGGTTCATATGTAGACAGATATTCCAGCAACATCCAAACTTAGGGGTCTGGATCTGGAGCTGAGCCCCATCCTGTGCGCCCTTGCCTGGGGTTCAAGTCCCTCTCACAATGGCAGCAGGTTGCTACAGTTAGATATAATTTGTTCTTCATCATTTTCCACTATAGGGAGAAAAGGGGGAGTTATATTGAAAAAAAAACCAAAACATGCAAAAAAATTTATGTTAAGAAACAATATTCAAGTTGCAAAGTCATACACATGAAAATTTAAAGTTCTGTATGTAGTTACCCCTGCAACACCTAATAATTCAGTTATCTTGTGAATATATTACAGTTTTCTAGATTTTACAGCATTATAATTTTTTCATATCCACCTCTTTCTTAATTTTACTTTTCAAATTACTTTATTGCAATGTTTAATGATACATTATTAATATAAATGTAGCAATACAAATGTATTAAAAATACCTCTGTACAAAACCTGTATTTATTTAGGTGGCATAGTCAAGCACTTGAAAGTTAGGAAATGCCAAATGTACACACTACAAGCACAGTGAGATACATTCTCCATCCCAGAAATCTTATTAATCAAATTAACACAAGAAGAACCATCTGCTACAGGGATAGGATGGGAAGACAAAAATAATAGTGAGCAGGACAAGTTACATAACCTAGGTATGAGCACTAACAGAAAATGAGTGATTGTCTTTGTTTTCCTCTAAGTGGTTTCAGGAGACCTTTTGGCCCCTGCGTTGTTGACATTCCTGGAATAATATTCTGCATATTGTACATATCCCTGGATCTTCTGACATAGCAGAAGCCTGTGGGGACTCAGAGATGCCTTCCTCAGACACTTAACAACAGACACATTCCTGGTGTTAGGAACCTACAGTATTAAGTGGGAGTTCCTATAGCAAAAGTACTGCAAGTGCCAAAAAAAAAAGACATTTCATGTTATAGAACAAGACTCTGGGCTCCAGTGTAAGGGTAGCCCACGCTGAGCCCATAATTCCAAACAGCGAGTGCCTTGAAGTGCAGATCCTGCCATGAGTGGCCTCACATCACTGTGAGCTGACACATGCTTGGATTAATCTTCTTCATTGTGAGTGTTATTTTCAGAGGCAGGTGTCTGGCCATGGGTGTGTGCACATGACAATGAACAATGTATGCAGAGCTGTGATCCCAGTCTTTGGTCTTTGTCTGTAAGTACCTCCTGATCGCTCTAGTGACAGAGAATGACACTGACACTGCCTAGGATTCTCCATGGGGTATTTCAGACATTGAGGGTGGAAAAAAGAGGATATAAAAGAGGATTAGGTTCTCGATTCCATCTCCTGACCAGTTGTTCCACCAGATCTAACACAATTCCTCATCTTTATGTGATGCCTCTGTTTTTATGCTCATGCATAAACATCTTGACAATGGGAATGTAGAAAGAGATGGTAATGTGTTTCTTTGTCTCTTTTGCTAGACAGGATGAAGGCCACTCTTTTGCCCCAAATGCATCTTTTTCTGCCAGGCTCTGTAGACCATCCCAAGTTGCTCCATGCTACAGGTTTCTGATGAAGGTGCTGGTGAAAAAGTAGACTCCTGAGAACAGTGGCTTTTGAAAGACTTCTGAATTACAGGTTAATAATTCCACCCAATAATTTCAGTTTCAGATTTGTGACTTTACTGGGTGACCCAGGGATATTTCCCAGCTCCCGCATATGTGTGTGTGCTTTCTTCCCACTTCCAGACCTGAGGTTGAATCAGGACTTGGATATGCATCAACCTCTTGCCACCACAGCCCATATCCAAAAAACATGCATGAGCTGGCCAGAGAGGAGCAGTGACACACGTTGCCTGTTTTGCTCACTGAAAGAAGAGGAGAGCAGGTCTGCAGGGCTCACCACAGTACCAGCAGGGCCTGTGCTATCTTAGTAGTACCCAGTCATGAGCACTTCATACTCTGCTGCAATCTGTTCTCAATTTCTGGTGCATCAGATGATTCATAACATAGAGGAGAAGAATAAGTATAAATGGCAACTCTCATCATCCATCTATTAATCATCTCAGAGTATTATTGTCCCACCACATTCCTCCCACCAGCTGATACCCCTCCAGAGCCTTCAAGTCTCATATGCTTGTGCAGCAAAGGGTGGCTAAACATGCATGAAGCCATGCCTGTGCTCATTTCCAGTTCTTCTAATAACCAATGATTCTCCCTTTGTTTCTCCTGGAATCTCAGCAATCCACTCCCCACCCACGTGCCTGCCATCTGCTTCAGGCTTTTTGGTGTGTCACTGTACCCCTGTGAGAACAACTGCACGCAGCTTGTCCTCAGAGATGTGTCAAAGGTAGCTTTCTTTCCACTCTGGAAGCAGGAACTGTGGGAAAGATATGGAGATCATCCCTTTTTTTTTTGAGAGTTTTGAAAAAATACCTCTTCTGTAATGATCACAACAAAATGCTCTTCTCTTCCATACACACTTCAAAGCACAGCCCTTGCCCTGATCGTCTCTTGGAGCATGCAGTCTACTGTTAGTACTCTTTGTCAGTATTGATCATTGTACTGTTTCCTAAGTTTCCTTGTTCCAGTGGAAGAATACCACTACTTCTCTGACCTTTTGAAATGTTTGCTTTTCTTTGTTATCAGCATAAGTCAGTGTACAAAATGTAAAAAGGGGTGGAAGAATATGTGTGTTGATTTGTAAAAGTGGGGTCAAGCAAGTGAAAGAAATTTTATGAATAGAGATGTATGGATGTATCTTCTTTCTGCTGTGTCCTGGATATATTCTATCCTGTTTCTTGGCCTGCACAGGAACAGGTAAGTTCAGTCTTACTCTGCATGGTGTCATTAGCACTAGGAGGTTCTCTGCAAACCTTAATTATTTTAATGATTTCAACCTAAGCTACCAAACAGAGATCTTGTTTCTATAAGTGAGAGATTTTTGTCTGACTTAATTGATGCTGCTTTAAAAACCATCCCTAATCCACCCCAAAATGTCATTAGGTAAAAGTGTGGTTTTTCTGTCTTTGGCTCAAAAATGGAAAAAGACATGTTGTCACTGCAGGTGTGTTGGAGCTCATCTGTGGTACCTTCCATTACATCAGTCCCTAGGAAACTGCACACTGCCACACAGCAAAATGCCACACATTGTCACTGCTGAAACAAAATGGGAAGGAAAGGAAGGAAGAAACAGCTTTCTCTTTTAAACACACATAATAGTTCAACTGGCTAAAATGGCTTATGAGAACAATGATTCTCTTCCTCCTGAGGTGAAGTTAGAGGAATTGTTAATTCAGCTGAAAGTTCAGAAGTAAAATCACAAAATTAACAGAATATCTCCCAGATACCTCAAAATGAAAATATTTTCCTCGTGGGTGCTAATAACATATTTGTCATTGCTTTCTATGCAGGCCAAAGAAATGAGGGGTGAATAAAATGAGGGATTGAGAACAGAAGACTAAATGCTTCTGTATAATGCAATGTTGTGATGTCTCTCTTAACTGCCAACAAAAGCAACACTTTGAATTTTAGCTGATAATTCAACCGGGAGAATTTCAAAGCAGTTTAGGGATTAGCAGAGGAAAAACTGTAACATGAATAGTAACACAGACTAAGCAGAACAATAGAGGGAGAAAATGCAACATCTCCATAAGAAAACACTGTGCACCTCCCTGGCAGTGAAGTCTCTGGAGTATAACGACCTTTGCAGCCACCACATCCAAGAAATACGAGCTTTGGAAAAGATGTGAACTGGACAGATCATTCACATCCTGAAATGAGCTCAGCTGGTCAGTGCCTGATGCTAATAACACCAAGATTGTGGGTTCAGTTCCTAAATGGGCCATTCACTTAAGAGCTGGACTTGAAGGTCCAACTCGGAATATTCTGTGATTCTGTGATCCCATCTGTTCTGGCAGCATTGGAAGTGGATCTTTCTCTGATATCTGAACTTACATTGCAAAGCAGCATGTTGTTATCCTTTTGTGATGCATCCTCATACATTTGTGATGCCTCATATGTATTTTGAGATCTACCTTCTGTATCAATTTATGCCTGTGTTTTTTGCTTACATCATCCTCATCCTACCTACAGCAGCCATTCCTCATCTTTAACATAAGTAATTTTTTCCTTTAGATAAGTTGGCAGTGTCCAGAAAAAAAGATACTTTTATCATAAACTTGGAGATATGGAAGGCACGAGGGACTTAGTGGTCCCTAAGACTGGCTCTTGAAACAGCATTCATAAAAATCCATTTTTCTTTCCAGGGTCTTTGTAACAGCTAGGGAGCCTTCTAAGTGATATTTCTTTTACTTTCTCTCCTAGAGGTAACAGCAGCTGGAGACCCAGACTGTTTTAAGCTCACGCCTAATATGGGAAAAATCAGATGACTCCAGAGGTTTCACCAGAGCAGTTTTCTCTGAGCTCTAATCAGTAAGAATGAGAAAAGAAGACACAACTTTGCCATTGCCTGCTGGGCCCATTGTTTTTCTTTGTTAGGGAACTGTACTATCTCTGTTCATAGCACAAGAATGAAGCAAACAGATCCTAGACACACCATATATTTCTAGGGTTTAGCAACCCATAAAAGTTGAGAGTAGTATCTGATTTATCTTAGCAAATGGCTGCAGCTGTTCTCAGGAACATATTTTTTTCATTAAGGGAGGTGTTCCCTAATTTAAGTCTTGATTTGAATCTCCTTGCCCAGGGATATATTTACAGAACTATTTGTAAAATATTATCCACTTTATAAAAGCATTTTGAGTGGTTTGTTAATGCAGTGTGGTGTGAGTTTCCTGTAATCATTGTTTCTTCCCAAAGGAAACTAGCAGGATTAACAGTAATTGCTGGATTATCAAACAGTGCACAAGCTCATTTTCTGGCCTAAGCAAGTTATTAGAGTTTCATAAATGCTCAGTCACATACGTTATTCTACTTTGCTGACCTGAAGAGACCACCAGGGAGGGTACAAATGACCCATAGAAAGAAAGATAAATATTTGCTTTTCTGAATGATGTGGGATTTTACTTGTTTGCTGCCTATGGTGTTTCTTCTTTCAGATGCAAATGCAGGGGATGCCTGGCCCTTATGCCCCATAACATATTGATAAGCAAATTATGACAAAAAATGATGTTATGCAAATATCTGACATTTAGCTTGGCTTGGGTTTTAATAACGAAACAACCTTTGCTCATCTACAAACATCCAGCACAGCTGTTTTATGGTCCCTCACTGCTCACTCTCCCACCAGCTTTCCTTTTTGTCCCTGAAGCCTAAATCCTGTTATGACACAGACATGAAAAATCTTCAGGCTGGTTTCCATTGGAAAAAAAGCTGATTTGTCTTCACAGGCTTCCATAAATCACTAGATGTCCTTCTTTCTTCCAGAAAGGAAATCAAAAGAGGAGCATGACAGATACATAATTTTGATTGGTTAACTAGTAGTTGAACGTATTGGAAAGACAAGGCAGAGATATTTTTGAGGGTTTTATTTTTTTTCCAGGTGGAAAATACTGTTTTGACAAAACTGAATTTATTTTTACTGGTACATGTGGCTCCCGTTTAAATATTTGAAAAATATGTTGAAATATGTTCTTCCCTTTTTATTACAGCTTTTATGTTCCACCATTATTTTACATAAATTCAAAATGAAGTCTAATTTATTAAGCACGAAGGAAAGAATTTGACTTTAGTGTTTGAATATTTCCCTTCATGCAAAAAAAATTATTGAGAGTCACTTTTGTAAATGACTCAGGCCCTGCAGCCTTCTTGAAGATGGGATGTCTGGGTTCTGACTATCCCTACTTTTGGTGCAGTTCTGAGACAGACAGCAATGCTGATCACGGCACAGAAATGAGATCAAATGGATGCAGCACACGACATGGCCTGAGTTCTCTGCTCTGCACCACAAGTCCAAGTGCCCCAAAAACTCCATTCAGCAGCATCCCTAGAAAACTTCCTTTTAATCCACTTTAGTTGCATTTTCTAATTTATTGTGTGGGGTTTTTTAAATTTTATTATTTTTTATTATTTGTAATGTTTTTTTCCCCAGGTAGTTTTTTTTTTGTTTGTTTGGTTTGGTTTGTGGTTTTTTTGTGGGTTTTTTTTGTTTGTTTGTTTGGTTGTTTTTTTTGTGTTTTATTTTGTTTTGTTTTTGTTTTTGTTTTTTATTCTGGTCTTGCTTTTTCTTTTCTCTCTCTTAAATGGTTCAGTCAGTGTAGTGTTCTCTGTTGGTGGTCCTTATGTAGGTTAGAGAATGAGGAGGAATGCTTTGCTCTTGCCTAGAGGTGGGTAAACTGCCTAAACTTTCTTCATAGGAGATGTATTCCAATCCCTGCGGGAAGGTGGAAACATGAATGATATATGGCTGAACTATTTCATGGTTTATGACTTTTATCAGTATGTAAATTAAAGACAGCAAGTGACTCTTTCAAACATTCACAGTGAAAGTGTTCATTTGGTCACATTATCAAAAAAAAAAAAATAAAAAAAAGCAATGAAAAAGAGATGGCAACATGATAGAGACAGAAAGAGGGATGTGACCAGCATATGAACTGAGGCATCTGAAGCTTCACTGAGGTCTGTGTTGCAGTGTTACTTTTTGACCCAAGGAAAGTAATTTGCACATGTTTTCAGAGCAGACATTAACTTCAGGAACCCAAACTGAAACAGTGTGAGAGGGATTGCTTTCACTGGAGATGTCCATATGTGGAGTGGTCACAAATACTCTACTCATGGCCAAGAGAAAGCAATAGCTGGGCTTAAGACTTGTTACCTCTTGGACTGTGTTAAATATCCACATCAGGACAAAATGCATCTCTCAGAAATGCCTGTTTCTACCTCCAGCCTACAAGGGGAGCCAACATGAATAACCCATGCCCAAGTGTCAGCAGTCCAGAGGTATGAAGTTAGGTGAGAGGCATCTGCCCACTGGCATCTTGTTTGATGCAGATGCTGAGTGGTTGCAAGCCCCCTAACCTTAGGTGACGCCCATGTAAGAAGTATTTTGGAAGCAAAACAATTTGCTTGTGATCCAGCACATAGATCTTGCTAAAAAAAAATTAAAACTGACATCCTGGTATTTTTTTTCCTGAGTAAAATTATTCTCTCAGGATCATGCTGCTTCTGCTCCAAGATTCTTGGGGTCAGGACAAAATTTAAGAAAAATCAAGTGAAAAATAATGCTGTTAGGGGCCTAAACTATTGCACTGTTCCTTTCAGAACATAATCGCTTAATCAAAAATTACCTTTGTTTTAGAATTATGGCAAAAAGCCAGGTAAAACCAGCATCTAGTGCATCTTACTAATGGAGATGTTCAGTTGGCAGTTTTAGTGCCTCCTCAGTTACTTTCTTGTATTTATGTATAGAATCTCTACAAATTATAAGGCGACAGAAAGGAGAAACAGAGAATAGAGAAAACCCAGACAACACTCTCTATCCATTCTACCTGTCTTTCCTGTGAATTACCAGAGAAGTATAAAAACCTTGAAAATAATAAATAGAAACTTCTTAGCTTACAAACAGTGATTCAGTGGCCTAATGTGCTTCCCAGGCCAAATTCAGCCCTCATGTAAGTGATTGGAACACTCATGAAGTCAGGAAATTCATGGAGTCAGGTTTATGCCTAAATTTGGCTTTGTATGTTATATGGGGGAGCTCATATGTTTTTTTTTTTCCCTCTGAGTGAAAACATAGTTTTCATCCAGGATGTGATACATCCCTCCAAAAATGATATACAAAATCCCTGTGACAGAAGCCCAGCCTGTCCAAATTGAGCTTTGTGCAGCACTCAAAAGAAAACGAGCAAAGAACTGCTACAGTCCTAACACAAGCTGGGATGAGCATGATGTATACCTGACTTTTGGGTTGAATTCAGCAGGCTTCTCTGTTCTAAAAGAACAAATGGATCTTGCTTCCCCAAACATATGGTAGCAACACGTGCCATTTACATCCCATATGGGGTCTCTTACACACAACTGTCCGACTATAAAATGTCATGAGAAGTCACTTTAGATCCCCACTTTACATAGCTCAGACACTTAGCACTCCTCTTTGTAGCACTGTCCATGGGTCCAGCAGAGGTGCTTTTATTATCATTTTCATTTGTTCTGCATTACTACCTTCAAGTTAGGGAGCACTGCAACGCCTCTGCCATCACACTGCGAAAAATGTAGGATTCCTTCAGATGCCCATGGACTAATTTAGCCACAGATGAAACCAGTTGGTGTGACACATAATGAGAAAGAATGGAACAGGAAAAACAGCACAGTTTGGTTATTACATACCATATTGTATCACTTGGTCTCTAAGCACTCAGTAAACAAGGTAAGTGAAATTATTCGTGTTTCAAAGATGGGGAAACAGAGGCACAAGCAGGTGACTTTCCAGAACATGCCAAAGCAGTGACAGAGCTGGCATCAGAACCTCAGTCACAGTCCATCTCTCTCTGCAGTTACTCACAATGCCTCCTCCTCATGTTCTTGGGTCCCATTTAAATAGATCACGTCATAGCTATGAATAGTTCAGGCACATACATGTAAATGTGGGGGCAAAAAACCACACAGAATAGGCCTTTTTATTTCCTTGGCTGCCTGCACAGTCATGCTTAATTAGCCCTGTTGTGTAGGCAGCACGGTGAAAATGTCTGCAAAATGCAGATTTTAAAGACTAGTGTCAGAAGGGCCTCCCTTCCACGATGAGGGAAGCATGTGTACACTCAGTGGGAAACTGGGTATCCAGGCAAATGAGGCCACGATTTCTAGCATAGGAGAGGATGCAAATCAACAGGGCATTAAAGTAAATAAACAGAAGTGTGGAAAGGGAAGAGAGAAAATTTGAGCTTGATGTATTTATAAGGAAGACAACAGTAGAGAGAGATAAAACAAGGAAGGAAATTGCTTTATTAGTACACATACCTAAGATTTAATGGTTTTCATACTAGGAAAGCCAAGAGGAGGAAGGATTAATAAATTTCCATCACAGTGGACTACTATGAACACCACGCTGGGCACAGCAGGTGACTCAGGCTGTGGGAATTCACCTTCCAGTGGACCTAAAAGACAAGGAAAGTGGTCAGTGGGAAGCTGCTGAGGTCGAAAAGAATGGTGATGAGTAAGGGAAGGGAAGTAAAATGCAATGTTTTAGCCTAATAAGATGACTTCCACGTTAATGAAACTCTTATAAGCTCATAATACTATGTAGTTGGAATGCAGAAAGGATGACCAATGTTCTGGGAGATTCTCTTTTCAAAAGAAACAAGAACAGAGAAAACCACTGACAAGAAGCATTAAAAGAATAAACAGAAAAGAAGAAAGAGGTCTTGAGAAGGGTAGAATGGCCAAAGTAAAGAAAGATTTTAGCAAGGGGGTAAAACTGATATCACCAAAGACAGTGAGGAGGTTTAGGATATAAAAAAGATACTACCAGTAGCTGAGAAGGAAGAGATGGTATGTAACATATGTGCCACCCACCAAAAAATGCAGAAGCACCAGGCCACTGTATGTCCATCACATTTCACTTACCCTTCTGCAGGAGCATATGAGAGAATTTTAGCTGTGTGGCAAAAACCTTGCTTTGAAGAATCATCTTATCTCTTTTCACAAACCAGCCTTACATCATATCCTTCAGCCACCCAGACAGTGACACCATTGTTAACACTGCTGACTTGGCACGGCAGTGCCACAAACCCCAGATCACTGCACCCTGAAAACCCAAGTGTTTCACAGCACATCATGTAGCCAATCTCTCCAGTCAGTAGTTTGCCTGCAACATTGTCCCCTTAGCAAGAATTTACAAAATCCAGAGAATTTAGGCTGGACAAAAAAATGTCCAATGCAACCCTCTGGATTTCCTGCAGTCGTTAACCTGACAAAGATTTTTCACTTTTCTAGTTATCCTGGTCCTTTTTATTGGGACTGTATATTAAGTCACTCATGGTTTTACCTTTAAGTTTTCATGCAGCAAGTTTTTGATGTATGCTTTTAATAAATTCTCTTCAGTTTACTCAGGCAAGAACTTCCCCAGTGCCAAACACCCCCACCCAGTCTGCTGTCTTTCCATTTAGTCCAGTGAACCAGGTCAAGCCCCAGTCAAAGCCTCATTCCTGGGAGGCTCACACTGGGCTATAAAACTGATAATGACACAAGGATAGCAAGCCTAGTGCTCAAACACAGTAATTGCTCAACAGTCCATGAGAGAATAATCATAGTATATAGATAGCAGCCAGCACAGGGAGACCAGAGTCCAGAAAGACAAACACATTGTTCTTCAAAGAAGACCTCTAGCTGACTTCTCTCTGCCTTCATCTAGGCTGGAATTAACCTTGTGAATTCAGGTAATTATTCTCTATCCTGACTCTTGTGGAAGTGGCTTCAGAGAGCCATGTCCCTGCTGTCTCCAGCAAGAGCAGTCCACAAGGACATTTCAAATACTAATTGAAAGGGAAATGTTTGCCAAAGGTCAGTTCAAGTGGAAGAAAAGCCCCTTTCATTGTGGCTGGAGGGAGAGCAGAGCAAATAGGTACCTCAAGGGAGACACAGAGAGCCGTTGTGATTTATTTGGTATAATGCAGGTGGGAAATGGTGAATTTTCCCCCTCTATTTACTTTTGCCCAACCTTTACCAACTCCACATCTTCTCTGGCCAGGACATAGATCACCTCAGCACGGTTCTCAAGACTGTCTTTTTTATTCTACACTTTCCAGCACTTAAGCACATGTTTATTACTTTGTGTGGGTTAGTGCTCAGGAATGTTTGAATACATGTTTGGAGAGGCCAACAACCAGCTTAATGAAAAAGATCAGAATTCAAAGACCAGAAAGACATTTCTTTTGGATTTCAACTGATATCACAGTACCATCACGGATGCAGAGAGTGAAGGTAAAGAAAAAAAAAAAGGTTAAGAAATTACAAAGGATATGTTGAAGGTCTCCTGATGTTTCAAGGCAGGCACAGGAAATGCATAACAAATGATTTTATCAAGGTCTTCTGCCAACTGGACATCTATGCCTTTGCTGTACAGACATTTCTCTACAGACTCAGATAACTCGAGCATCTCTCATTCTGTTTCAGAATTTTTCATCTCAGGCAAATATAGGATCATTTTTCTCTTATTTTTGTGGTTACAGACAATATGTGACATAAACAGAGCACCACATTTTATTCATTATTAAAGAGTAGTTTGATTTTTTCCTATAAAAAATTTCTCATTTCAGGCTTTTGTTCCACATTGTGTTATACTCCTGGGTCTTGAGAAGCTGAGAAATGCATTGGGGATTCTAGCATTTAGAGCTGGGAATGGGCAGAGGAGAGGTATTCAGTCTATTTCACAGATGAATTTAATAATCCTGGCTGTGCTGAAAGTCTGAAAACCAGAAAGACAATCCTAGTTCTGGTACAGTCCCCTGACAAGCACCTCAGTGCCAAACACTGGAGGTGGCTCCAGGGTGTTTAGACCAGGAGCCCAGGGTATCAGGCAGCCACGGACTCAGATGCTTGAAAAGGCTCCCCAAAGATTGTAGGCACTTGAGTCTCTGTCCCCTTGCCAGGTAAAAACCTGGGTTAAAGGACACATACTCTCTTCAGCAGCCTTCTAGATGGGTGGGGGAGGGGATGGGAAAAGGGGAAATAAAGAGAAGGAAAGCATTTCCTATAGAAAAACTGAACTATACCATGAAAAACTGACTGGCCAAAGTGTTTTCATACTGTCCGAACTGCAGCTAAAGAAACTGCCACCAGATTTTAGAGAGGTTTAGCTGTAAAGTATGCCCCCCTGGTGGAGCATATGCTTAAGCATGTCCTGTGTTTGTTTCTGCAAGCAACTATAGTAATGAAAGTTCTCCATCTTCATCATGGTATTAGGCTACCAGGCACCTCTGTGAACAATGTCCCTCTATCCACTGGTTGGAAAAGAGATCTGCTTCAGGAAAGGCACTCACTACCTCTTTTGGAGACAGTCCAGACGTGTAGGGTGTAGAAGCTAATCCAGTTAAGCCATGTAAGGCAAATACCCTGCACATTAACGTTTTTAGCTGCCTAGCTAAAGACCTACAAGGACTTCTTTTTTTTTTTTGTTTGTTTGTTTTGTTTGTAATAGCCTTTGACACCTGTTTTGCACAGGCAGCAGTAATCTGGACACAGCTGTATGAGCTTGCTTTCAGACATACTGAGTGCTTAAGGTCCATGCCATTTCAGTGAATATATTTCTCCCAAAGGTCAGGTCCCAAGTCTATAAATTAACCTGGCAACTCAGCAGGGCCCTGATTATTGTTGGTTGCAACATACAGTGTTCAGAATAAATGCGCTTCTGATCCTTCTTCTGTCCACCTCAGCAATGGGGAAGAGTATGAAAACACACCGTGGTCATGAGCATCAGCAGGGAGCACTAGGAAACAGCTTTATCCTATTGCAGAATGGGGCAAGTCCTAAAAGTTACAGGGGAAGCAACTGCTCTGCCTAATCATGACAGTCTCACAGGACCACCCCTGAGGGAGAGATTCTCCCATAGTCATCCACACTGAAACAGTGGAGTTGTGTGTAGCTGCAGGGATAAGAACAAGGAGCTGGTGACTTCCTCGTGAAGTCAGAGATAAAACCTTCCAAGTGGCAGTAACTGACTGGCCCCACAATTTAGAATCCATTCTGTCTGTAGAAACCTTTCATACAAATTGGACTTACTGCCCTCTCAGAACACCAGAAAAGCTTTTCCTTGGCAGAACTAGTTATTCCTGCTATATGGATACCTAAAAGCAATGTGGGCATAGTCACTAAAATAGAGTTTTTCAGAGGAACTTACTTAACATGCCTTCCTGAGCCCTTAATTGCAGTCTTGTGAGTCCTAGTTACTACCTTGAGCAAATCAACACTATTGCAGGGAGAATAACTATAATCTCCTGGTTTCCTTTTCCCAAGAAAACAACTAGTAAAATATATAGTTCTTCTGTACTGTAACTTCCTATAGGTGTTTTTGATTGCATTTTCCTCCCTAGCACTACAATAAGAATTAAACTCCTCTCATTGGTGCAGTTTTCAGATGTTCTCCTGCTGTGAAGATGCTCTGAAATGCCCAGTGATTCACAGCTCTGATATTTCACGTCTAATGGAATTATTTCTGGATGGAATTGTTACCTTTCCAGAGAGAGAGACATTCATAAAGCTGGTAGGAGGCAAATTATATACATCTACCCTTGTCTGCTCCACAGAACTTCTCAAAATCAAATTACTTTGCTACACTTTTAAAAATTCCTCCCATTGCAAGAATGTGTGAGAAATGTAAAGAAAAATACGGGCCATTGTAATTACACAAAATGCAGGAAATTTAGGGTTACAAATGGACTTAAGAAAGACCCAGCTGTTTCACAGCACAGAGGATTAAGACACAGGCATCTGAAAGCTCTCTCTTCTTCCTCTATAGATCATACTATCAGTAGGTCTCCATTATAGGATTATATGCCTATAAGGCATATATATAGATCACCACATGAGGTGGTAATTGTTGGATTGGGATTAAGACATTTTATTGCTTTAAGTCAGTCTGAGTTTAAAGTGTTTTAGACATTCCTATGGTTGCTGCTTCTGCTCACTTCAGAGATGACTGTGCCCCTTCAGAGGTGGCTGTGCTCCCTTGCACGTGGCAGTGCCCAGAGGAGCCTGTAGAGCTGCCCTGTCATAAGGGAAACCTCCCTGGAGAGTTTCATGTGTCATTTGCCCTCAAGTGACCTGTCCTCAGAAAGCCCCCAAAACTGCTGAGGGACTGAAGTCAGAAATCTGAGCTGTGGAATGGGTCTTGTAAGCCTGCTGGTGACTCATGCAGGGATTCGGTGGTGCTGGGAGGCATTTCTTTTCAATTAGTTAAATTTCCAAAGTAAGCAGATATCCTTCAAGTGGCATCAATAAGAAAATATTTAGTCTGCCTGGGGCAAGTGCAACGCACCATTTGTGGGTCACCATCCTTGGGGTGCCCCATATGGCATGTCTGCAGAACAGAGGCAAACCTGTCCTCGCTGGGACTGCAGTGGGGTGAGAGCTCAGCCCCACAGCACCAGGCAGTGGGTCCTGGAGCATCCTGGTCCCCAAGCAGTGCAGGATGTGGATCAGCCCATCAGTGGGACAACACAAGCTGCTCTTGAGCAGAGCAGTTTGCAGAAACCAGCAAAGGGCATTGCTGTGGCTGAAGCCTGCCCATGAGGATAGCACAGCCCAGGCACGTGGGACAGCCTCCCAGGGGATCAGAGTGGTGCAGATGCCATCCTTACACCACTGGACAGCACTGCAGGTGCTCTTTTGGAGAGGGGTGGCATGTGAGGAGAGCACTCCTGCACCTACATTCTTAACCTGAGTTTGTACAGCTCTGTGGGGACACCTAAGCCAAGGCTTTTGTGTGGCTGCCTGTACCTGAACTCAACAGTGTCCTTTTCCTGTGTGCACACTGTCATGTTTCTTATTCCAGGTGCTCAAGGTTTAATTTCTCTGTTACCCAAGCAAGGAGCAGCGGGCGTTGGCCGAGTGGTGCAAGTCGCCGCCTCTGGAGCTGGCTCCTCCTCTGAGGACGCCAGTTCGAATCCCGAGGAACTCACTGTCGCCGTCCGAGCTGCTCGGTCGTGGCAAAATGAACCTCAGGAGTAAAGGGAGTGGGGTCAGTCCCGTGCACACTGTGCCTCACCTAAAAAATCCATTGCGCAGGCTTATCCCAAAAATCTTCGTTCGCAAAGTCTAGCCAACAACAACAACCCAAGCAAGGTCAACAGCCAGCCACGAGCACAGACCCTGGTGGAGATCCCAGGCAGCAGTGGCTGGTAGTTTGTCAAGCACAACCCTTTAGCACAGCAACACCCAGGCCATGTTCAGCTGGGCGCAGCACAGGGAGCAGGATGGGAAAGCTGATCTCCATTTCACATCTGCCAGATGGCTCTCTGTGCCCTGTGGACCACCCCAAAATGAGTGTTCCAACGTCAGTGAGTTGGCATTGCTGTGATCAGCCTGATCTTTACCTTCAGAAATGGATACTCCATGGGGCTGTGGAAGGGCTGTGGAAGGGCTGTGGATCATATGGGCCATACCTGAGGGTATGGTGGGATTCCCCAAACCCAAAAGTCAGCAAACTGAGTGCACATCCCATCCTGCTTCCCACTGGCAGGGAATAGGCCATGTAAGCAAGGGATTCATGGAGTGCTCCTCCTCCATGAGTCCAAATTGTCCAGGAGTGGGACCATGGATGTCTCATGGAGACCATTCACCTTACATTCCAATAGTGAGCTGGCATGCCAGATAAGGCTGCTGGAGAGAACAGAAGTCAGTCAAGTGTAACATCATTGACATTGATGACTTTGAGATGGAGAGGGACCTATGAAGTTCCATAACTTCAGGGGTGGTGAGGAACTGGAACGGGTTGCCCAGGAAATTTGATGTCGCCATCCCTGGAAATGTTCAAGGCCAGACTGGATGGGGCCTTGGGCAACCTGGTCCGGTGGAAGGTGTCCCTGCCCATGGCAGGGGGACTGGAACTAGATGATCTTTCAGGTGCCTTCCTACTCAAGCCGTTCTGTAATTGTGGGTAGTTTAGATTTATCCCTCCATTTAATATGACTTCATGCTTAAATCACTAAGCATGACCTGCATCTGCCCTGTCAGATCTTCGTAACTCTTCTGCAGCTATCACTGCTGTTCTCCACAGCTGAAATTAAGCTTTGGCTCAGCTAAGTAAACTTTGATCAGCAAAGTTTTCAAATTTTGGTGCTTGTGTCTCTTTCTAGACAGATCATGCTTGTTTTGGAGCCTACTTTGCACGAGTGCAAATCCCCTGAAAATAGGCCCATTAGAGAGCAGCAGCATTCATTAATGCTCTAATATATAATGCAGACCATAAGGAGCTTTCCAAAGGTTTTGGCAGGGACAGGCAATGCTTTGACTGTGGTTGTGAAAGATCTGTTGTCTGGATGGAGTCACCTCAGATTTCTTGCCCCTAGAGAAAAATCCTCTATACGTATACACATGGTATGGATCATCAGCATTTAGAGAGGCCACAAAGGTTTGGGATTTCTTCAAAAAGTTGGTAATAAGATTGTGTAAGAATCAAATAACCTTGCAAATAACTGTTTCCCATTAGTCATGAAAGCAAATGCTGGGCTGAATTTAAAGTTTTCAGTGGCTTATGAAGTGTATCTGTACACATAACCTTGGGCAAGACTCAGAAGTTCTGGGCTCTGCATTTGAAAGGCAGCTGGCTAAATAGCCATGGCAAAATAATAAAAAAACCCACTGTTTATTTGCTTAATACATTAACCAAGTGATTAGCTGAGAAATGGGAGAACCAGTAGAAAAAGAAAGGTTTCCTTTTATATGAAGTCTGTTTTTCAGACTGTCCACCAGCATTACACATTCCTGGAAAACAAAACTAAGCCAAATATATCTCAAGTCAATCATGAAGGCTTTCCCCAAACTGAATGATCAGCTCCGTGCATCACTCAGACCTTCAGGCAGTTCTTACTCCCTCTCTCACAAAATTTGAAAGGCAGTAAGATAATTATGCCTGACTTACAAGCCTGTCTTTTGAGAGGTAAGGATTAATTCAAGAGTTCTGGAGAACTTCAAGGAACCAAACCTTGGTGCCTCCTTGCTATTTAGTTATTCCTGTATTTTCCTTTTAGCAGCTCAGACTTTCACAGGTGACTACTTCTGACACCAGACAATGAGTAAATCTGCTGTGCATTATGCCATTCTTGATCTGAGCTGGTTTAAATAAAATATTTAATTCTGTTTGAGAATTCTTACTTTTATTTGTTCCCTCCTGATTGTCCAGGCTCTGCACTCAGTCCTTCCTAAGTTACTGTTCCTCATATTCTTAGACACTAATTATTTGCAAATTCTTTCCGCAGACCTCTTACCTGCTATAGTTACTGTGCTCTTAGCTTTGTAGCACACAGGGGAAACAAAAATGTTTTTCCTCTTTGAGACAATTGCAGAGAAGAATTTTTCACCTCTTTCTATACTGAGTCTCTAATTAATGTTAGATCACTTCAGGAAGATCATGCATAGGTATCCCAAGAATCCCCACACTGCTTTCAACAAGCTACAGAACAAGTGCTTACAGAAGATGTGAAATGATAATAAGCAATCCTGCATTTTGCACTCCTGGTGTAGAATTGGAATAATCCTCTAAGGGCCATGAAGACAGGGAGGAATAAGGCAACAAAACACTGGACACAGGGCCATTTGAGGTACCATAGGATGCCCTTACTGGCCACCAGTTTTTGTTCTCAGTGCCCCACTGGTCTTGTGTCACACCTGCCAGGTCTGCGTAGGTAACTCCAAGACTCTGAGATGGCTAAAATGACATTATAGAGTATCTCTGGGCTCCTATCTCCCACCACGGCCTCAGCTGGGATCAGATCCTGGTCATATCAAAGCCTGATTTAGTACTATCTTTGAACCTGCATCTGAGCTTTAGTTAGCATGAATATACTGCCCTGGGACACAGCACAGCCACAGTGCCTGACTGTGTGTGAGGTCTGTATATGCCCCTACCAGCAGTAGCACAGAATCAGCCCTGCAACAAGGAGGAATTGTCAGTCCACCCCTTGTGCCTCCAAGCAGAGCATGGATTAGGTTGGCAGCTGGCCACCATCAGTGCATGGTCCTGGAGAGGGACCAGAGCACAGCACACACAGATATGTGAGGTGAGGTATCAGACCAGGAGGTTACTGAATGAGTTGGATGTGGGTAAGACTTGACAGACCTGAACAGACACAGGGCTGTTCTCTAAATGAAGAAAATGAGCAGGGCTTTTGTGGAAGGAAGGACTAGGCTATCAGGAGCCAGGCAGGAGCATCTCTGTGAAAACATGGAGAAAACAACATCCTATCCTTCAAGCACACTCAGCAATGAAAACAGCACTTCTACTGATTAAAGCATAATAAATGCAATGAAAAACATTGTAAGCCATTAGTGACTGCTACCTGTTATGCATTAGTTTTAAGCCCTTTGAATGCTGATAACTGTTTTTCCCTCCTAGAAAATCTCTCTACGTTATTGCCGTTTCCCTTACTCACCACATTTGCATGAGTGTGGTGAGTAAATTCAATTTTGTAAATTCAAGTAATGAATTCCTGAGGAGTCTGGATGGCATAATAATGCTATCTTGCACACTACCACAGCTACCACCCAGCAACCCCAGGATGCCTAACCCGAGCAAGTAGATTAAGCCTCACAGTGCTGTTCTGCTTTGTGGAAAGTGAATGAGAGACCCTCCAGGCGGAAGAGAAACCCTTCAGGGCACCATATTTCTGCATCCCTGGGGCAGAAGTGTACAAGTCTATTTGGTACCAACTCAATGCCTCTAGGAAGTGTCAGATCAGCTATGCATGCACTGTGCAGACAGTTTGCATGTGTTCCATAAATCTGCCCTGCTGAGATGTTTTTGGTCCCCAGCACACAGCACACAAACTTGGGTGTTACACATGCAAAAGGGTATAGCAGGTTCTGTGCCTGCACACAGTGGTCCAGCACTTAGGACATGCATAGAGTCCATCTAGTACTTCCAAAAAAACATCAAAGCAGCTGATGGTGTGAGCAGTTTGTGCAAGACACAATAGGGACTATCATCCTTTGTTGTGTATATTCACAGAGGAGTAGAATCATATGAAATTACACTCCTGGAAATGTTGGACCCCATTACTCACGTGCTATGCAGCAGATCTTTGCATGTGGTATAAAAATGTCAAGGGGATTCAGCTGTCTGGGCATCCTGCCTAGATTCCTGAGTACAAAAAGAACCATCAATAACCAAGATGCACATCAGGTCCAATCACAGCACGGAGAAGCAAAAGAGGAGAAGGTGATTGTCAGACCGTTCACCACGAAACATTTCACAATAGAGTTTTGTTATTATAAATGTGCCTGACTTCACTGATAGTACATTAATCAACACAATAAAACTGATATTAATGTGGTTTTAGTGAAAGGACTAGCAAAATGAGTTGTCTTACTCTCAGACAACACTAAAGTCAGGTCAATAAAGATATCTACAACCCTAAGCGCTTAAACATCTCCAAAAGTAGCAACCATACTTTTACATATCTTGCCAAACTGGAACCTAATTCACAAAGAAGAACCTACCACAACCAGGAATATACTGTATTCCACACATTTGCCTGCACATACTGAACTGGGAAGTAAAATATTGATTCCTAGCACATACCCTATTCCAACATCATTGATGCAGCTGAAGTGTAAATGTTCACTGAATTATTGAAACCCTTGTAATGTTGTAGAAGAAAATGTTAATCTTAACAGGACCCACTCAAATGCCTGCAAAACCAAGAAATCAATTGTAAGTAGGTAGATAGAAAAAATGTATCTTTATTTTCATTTCGGTGACCTGTGTGGCCCTGCAGTGAACTCTAATTTTGAAAATAATTAAATAATGTTTAGCAGCTGGTCAAAAAATGCAAATCCATTTGCAGAATTTTTTAAATAGCTTAGATGTTGTCCCAGTATGACTGGGGGGGGAAATCAACATATTTTGAAACTATTTAGAAACAACAAAGAAAGTGTTTTTTAAATACTACTCAAAGCTTTACCTGAAATAGTAAACATATGTACTCAGCCACTGCAAAAACTACAAATGTCATGAATCTGTTTATTACTGAGAAGGATTATCTGAAATGTACACTGGGTTACAGTGCCAGACAAAGCATACTAAATTCTTTCTGCATGGGAGCTGTGTAAGTTTCATCACGTGGTGCCCCTCCTGTTTGCTTAGGGGGAAAAAAATAAATAGAGAATTTGCTTCTTTAGCCAGAATTCTGTTTAAGGAATGAGGGTCTAGGGCAGATAGACAAAGACTGAACCAGTTTCTTCCAGTCATTTTTCTCTGCTGCATCCAACTCTGTGGAAAACGCTCTATTCCAATTCCACAGTAACATCCCTCTGTGGTCCAGCCCACAGGAACGTCATGGGGAAAGATAATAATCACAAGGTCTCTATATTTTTGCTGTCAAGGAAGATTAGGATTTGAAGGTTGACTGGAACACAGAAAGAGGAGCCAGAGTGTCCAGGATGTGCAGGTGACCAAGGCAGACTGAAGCACTGCATCTTCACACTTCCTGAGATCAGCAGTTAAAGCGACAGGGACAGGGAAGGGTTTGTGTTTGTCACATCACACTATACAAGTTCCAACACAGCTACATGTAGACTATGCCATGCTCATGTTGCTGGTAGTCCCAATCATTAAGGTACAACCTTGGAATGTGTTCCATGATGCTGATCACTAGAAAGGGTAGCCAGCTTGGGGCATCGAGGTGAAAAGGGACCTCTGTAATGGTGTTTATTGTCTTGAACATTTTCATGAATGTAATGCAACATTATACAGCTAACTATATGGTTTTACTAAAAAATCATTCATTGCCTTGATGCTTTCTGAAGATCTATGTATTTGCAGACCAGAATATTCTGCCACTGAAGAATATTTTTTCTCTTGGCAGGAGTCCAAGCATCAGAATGTAGGTTTTTGTAGCTGTGGTGAGTAATCCGTCAGCAGGGAAACCATGACAGCCTAGAGGAGGAAGAAAAGAAAAAATCCAATCACATTTGAAACAGATACTCCATAAAAATAAATAAGGGGGAAATATTTTCCAGCTCTGGAGCCTTGTGTCGAAAATTATTGTCCTGACAAAAACTGCACACTTAGATTTATTTGCTAGAATTTCTGATGATGAATCTGGAAAGAGTTGAAAATCAGTTAGAGTGTTCCGAATTGTAACTGATAGATTTTCTCAGTGCTGACAAAGTATATTAATGGACAGCTTAGGAGCAATTCAGACAAGCATTTAGATCAAATGCTGAGGCCTTTTTGTCATTGTATTGTATTGTTGCATTGTATTCTCAGTTAGTTCTTGGAGATGCTGTAGGTATCTATGTAGGAGATGTCACTTGGGCTTGCTTGTGTATTTCAGCAGAGCTTCCACTAATATCAGTGAGAGCCACATTATTATAAGGACTTTGAAATTTACCCCGGTTTAGCTATACTTTCTGTGGTAACACATGGAAAATCCTTGCTGAGGTTGATGTGTGCCATCTACCCCTCCTGCCCTCCCTGCCTTAGGTATGGCTGCGAAATGAGAGTAATGGGAATGTCAGCTAAATGAAATACGGTGTTGCAGCAGCTCTGCTGCCCTTCCCACACCAGTGTACAGAACAAGCCCTGTGCTTGCTTGCCTTTGACAAGGTATTACCTGATTCACACTATTGTGATTTCACAGCAGTCCCTGACTGCAAATTGTTATTTTGGCCCAGAAGTGGATTTATGAGTGTTCTCCAGGGGTTGTGATCTTGTTGCTTGTCCTCCCTTTCCCCTCAGCACTGCTCGGTGTGACAGGTCATCCCAGGCACACAGAGGTGACCAAATATACTGCTGTGCAGCCCCTCACTGCTACCCATGTCACACCTGCACTCAGCTGATGGATCTACAGCCAAGCAAAGAATTTATTCTCCAGTTTGCTCTCTGAGCTGAAAGTGGGAGAAAATACTATATAAAAAAGACCCATAGAGTATTTTTATGGCTCCATTAAATACAAATATGACATATTGGTCTACCCCCACAAAAAAATGTGCATCTGGAACCCAAAGTAAAGAGTTTCTTTTCTTTTAAAAAACCCAGTATTTAGGGCAAGAAGAAGCATTGAAAAAAAATTTTAAAAGGAGCCTTTAATTGAATTTTAAGGCCAAAAATCAGAATTTAGTTCAAATTTGCTAGTAATTTTGACCATGTCCAGAATATGAGTTAATAGTAAACACAATACTCAACCCATTATTTATTCACTTTGAGCACATCTACAGTTCATCTCAGAGCTATGAAAATGACAGTTCTGGAGTTTTTTAACCTCTAAAATTATCACTAGCTTTTGTCAACATGGTGGTTCTAAAGCCAAAAATAAAGAACAGGCAACTGAGATCTGGCAGTAATTTTCTGAAATTCTAGGAATGCTGACAGGGCAGTTGTGGTTTATGTTAAATGTCAAGTGTCCTCTTGTGGTGCCCACAGATCACCCAGTATTACTCACACCATAACTTTTCAGGGTCTGTCAAACCTTTGCTCTTCCAGCACTTTCTCAGGGAAAGTTCCCTTTCTTGTCAGCAGCAGTTTTTCCTGAGAGAATATAACTACCTTTAAGCATTTGGGAAACTATAGTTTCTAAGACCAGTCCCTGGGACCTCAGTATTTCACATGTTTTAAAACTGAGCAGTTGAGTTGATATTTAGAGAAAATTGAGTGATTTAAATATCAAAACATTACAATTTATATTGTAGATTTCACTCAGTGGTAAAAGCTGGGTCAAGTACAGAAGTATTTTATGCTCCATATATATGTTGCCTATAGTCAAAATTCTGAGGTGCTCTGAGGTGCATTTGAAACGTGTTTTAATGCTTACTATTTATAGAGGAATCAAGCTAAATCCAAGCTTATAATGCAAGGCAGAACAGAAGCTGACCCTCCAACTATTGATATCTTCTGTTCTTACCATAATTGTCCATTTTCTGTTTTCAGCCTCCTGGAAAACCAATGACCGTGGAGAATAAAATACTTCATCATCAACTTCTTCAGGTTTTCGGGGTAAACAATGTAAAAAAGTCCAGTTGGAAGCAGCAGATTTTGCAGTCTGTAAATTAAAAAGCATATAAAAATAAAGACATCTGTGAGGACATTAATAAAATCTTTAACAAGTAAAAAGGTTAAATTTGATATTAATTCCCAATCTGATTACTTGGATGATGAACTCCGTAAGTATTCCATAGACTTCAAAAGAATACCTCATCTGTGAATAAGATGGGAATATCTCCATTCAAGTCAGTAAGAGTTCAATACTGGCTTGACAGAAGTCAAATACTCACTCCTATTTCTCTGGCTTTAGAAGAGGAGTTAAAACTCCAGTGATTTAGTGGATCAATAAAGTGCAATTTTTATTTGTATGCCATACACTATTATAATACCATCTATAATTGCAACAAGAACATACTAAACAATAAAATAAAATGCTGTAATTTTTTTTTTATTTGATATTATCACTCATAGTATATTGATCTAATGCCAATGAAAAATGAATTAAATTTTAGGCCAGCTTAGAGGCATGTACATCAACAGTATTCAGTGAACTTATGTTAAAGTGCCATTACTTAAACCAGTAATTGCATCAGCAAGAAAAGTGTCCTTTTTATCTCAGACAGACAATTGATAGTTTATGATTTTACATTTTCTCTAACTGACTTTGTGCTGACAAACATTTCAACTGGAAGATTTTAAAGATATATATTTAATGATTTTTTCTTTGACAGATATACACAAATTGCCCCTAATGCTGCCAGGGCATTTAAGAGTTAACCTGGAAGTTGCTCATTCTAAATAAAATGTAAGGGATCATTGCTGGTAGCAAAGAGGAGACACAAAATTAGAAGTAATTTTTAGGCCACAGAGAAGTAAAGGGTTAGTTCTGCTGTACATGTTCTGGAGCTAGGGCTCATTGGGAAGCTCTGAAAGTGGCCAAGCCATGTGAAGCGCATAAGATAACTCAAACTTTGTTATCCTTATGAGCTTTTTAAGCTAGAGGGAAGTTTTCACGTGGTTGTTCCATGGCCCCACTCAAGAAAAAAAGCAAACCTTTGCTTACTGATTCTTATAAATGCAAACTGTAAAAACATAAACAAAACCCCTAAATCTCCATTTTTACCTGCATTGTAATCTGATAGCCTTTGAAGGCCTTTAGTCTTTCTTTCTTTTCCTCTTCTTGTCCCATACTGATCCATGTATCTGTAACTAAGACATTGGCACTGTCTGCAGCTTCCAAAGGGTCTGTTGTCAGAAGTAATGTGGTACCATACTAATGTGAATAAAGAAGAAAGATCAGTAAGACAAAGAAATTCAACTTAATTTATAATGAAAATAAACTTTTCTACTAGGCTATTTCTTAGGCTCCTACCTCCTTGGAGTTCTGTTCAGTTATTTTAGTTATTCTCAGGTCTGGTTCAAAGCCCTGACAAAAGAGATGATACATAACATATCATGGAATATGAATAAGATCTTTACAGATTATTAACACTTGTTAGGAAAATACTGATTGAACTATTTGTCATGGGAAGAAGAATGTCTTTCATACCTAAAACTTGGGAAAAACATGTTATTTTGTTGAAAGTTTATTTTGGAGATAAGGGGGTGGAAAGGATTCTGATAAGGTAAGAAAAATGTATTTCACCAGTTACAGAATGAAATACCAATATGTTATTTTATCTTTTTGTCCTAAACTTATTATTTGTTTTATATTTTATTTTGCATTACAATGCAACTTTCTAAAATGCTGCACCATCAATCCGAACCAACCAAGATGCAACACTTTCACCAACCTGAAACGAATGTTTTGGTTTGGGATGGGGGGAGAGAGGGCACTGGACAATTTTGTAACACTCTATCAAATGTAATTGTAATCCCCCGTGATTTATAGTGCTGCCATGAATTCCCCTCAGCCTTTCTGAAGCTGGACACAGAAAACTACTCCTGCTTTGCATCAAAATAACTGGATCAGGATTTCGAATTTTGCGTCTGAAAACTGGCACTCAAAACATATGCAAGCACCAGCATCTGAGGCCCTTGGCAAACACCTGAGTGGCTGAGACAAGAATGGGCAAAGTTTGCCTTCCTCTCTCCATGTGCATGGCTTCCTTACCTTGGGAGTGGCAATGCGCAGGTGCATTCCCAGCTTTGCAGCACTCGTCATGATGGAGTGGAGCACATTGTTTCCATCCCCGATCCAGGTGATGGTGAGCCCTTTCAGCCCACCATAGTGCTCCTGCCAAAGGAATCAGAAGCTCTGGGGTTATGTTCCAGATGAGCTGAGCAAGCTAATGGATTAGACAGATAGATAAGACAGGTCTAATGAAAAGGCAGCTGATCCTTTCAAATGCTACCTGCGTGGAACCATAGGTGGAATTCACTGTACCTACAGGATGGATGGTCAGGGAGGGAAAGCCCTCCTGTATCTTACATGGAGGCCCAAGTGCTTCAGCTTCCTCCAGTGCTGGGCACTGGAAGAGGTTCTCAGGTTACAGCACGAAGACTGACAGAGCTCAATAAGCATTTGGGTGATACTCTCAGGCATGGTGTGACTCCTGGAGAGGGTCCTGTGCAGGACCTGGAGCTGAGCTTCATGATCCTGGTGGACTCCTTCCAACTTGGTTTATTCTGTGATTCTGTGACATGTTGGCACACGTGCCATATGGTGAAGCTCAGGCTGAGAGATACAACCCCACACACAGAGTGACTTTAGCACTAAAGCTGTACAGCCATTCCTTGATGCTCATAAACATCAATGAGTGGTAGACATTATTAATTTAAAGACAGTCCCAATGCCTAGAAGAGCACTCCTTCCAGCTTTTCCCCAGACTGTACAAATACCCCTATTCATGTTTCTTCTGGCTTGATTGTCTCTACATGATGTTCCCCGTGGCCATGGCAGCGGCCTTGCCTTTGGAGTGCATTTTCACCATCACAGCTGCCCAGCACAGGAAAGAGCAGTGCTCTGAAAGCATCTGTGCCATTCATGGCCTGCAGCGTTTGTTCTCCTCCTGTTCAGACAAAGAAGGCAGGGACTTGTTTATAGCTATGGATTATCCAAACTTGAAACAGCATTACAGCAGTAACTATAGCTTTGCCTGATGGGACATGTGTAGTCACTGTGAACCTCAACTCCAACGGATAGAGCCTAAGGAGGATCAAGAGTAAGAGGAGTTTCATATTCCAGAGCAGAACAATTTGAGGCTCTTTAACAAGCTTTGTGTTAAATATGCATGTTGGTAGATGTTTAAGTTGATACTAAAAAGTTCGTGAAGACATAACCAAACACTTCCATATGCCTGCTCTGTGCAACTCTACCTCATGGCTTGAAAGACTTTTTGGAGAGCCTTTTTTTCTTAGTTCCAAACTGGGCCATGCTACAATTGCATTGTAGTAGCTGGAAGCCAGACAGGGCTTCAACACTTCGTGTGATGTGATTCAATGCTTGTCAGAGAGGATAAGCATCCACATTGTAGAGCTGTACTAACTGGCTGCCTTGCAGGAGTTACAGAAAAGATGCCAAAAGACTGAACAAGATAAGGGCAGGGAATACCTTCTCCTCTCCTGGCTGCAGCTTCTTCAAAACAAATAGTTGTGAAGTGGGTCCAGAAAGAAGCTATTGGCATTTCTGCCAGGGATCACAATTTTGAATCTAAAGTATTAGTAGTTAAAATACTGAATTACATTAAAATACTGTAAAAATCTAACCCTAATAGAATCCTAGGCTGACTGGGTTTGGGGCTTAAAACTGCAATATTGTAAAACTATCATGTTTTCAGTTGAAGTTGGTTAGGACCAGGCTCATTGACAAAGATTTGATGTAAGGGTGTTAACAGGAGACCAAGTTAAGACTTTGTGGACATGGAAGTTATTTAAGTATAGCCGTTCTGCATGTCTCTAAGGATATTTCAGAGTCCTTCCACATCTCTTAGCAATATTGCTCCTAGGAGAAGACCAGACTAAAGCATTTATTTAAGGTGTTGTTCCAATTTAGGGCTCAGTGATAGCTGAGACATGAACCCACAGCCAGGAGTAAATGACACAGTCTGGATTTCTTTTCATCTTACTGTTTAAAAATAGACATCACAGACTGTAATGCTCAAAGCATTGACTAAAGTCACAAACATACTGCTATGTTAAACAACTTCCACCTTATTGCCAGCTGCTAGTCTGCATTAAAAGAAGCACAGTGCATGCTAAATACTTTCCTGTTTTCCCAAGCTACTTGCTGTTACAGATAAAATATGAAGTACTGGAGATGTCTGTATAATGATCCCTGATACGCACTGCAAATTGCAAAGCCACATCTGCAGTGACTTCTGTATAGAGTGGACATAACTGATCTTAATGAAGATGTTTTGCTAATGGAGGGAGTCATACACAAGGCAGAATTAAGCTGTGTGTGTGCTAGTGCAGCCTATTTTATATCCTGCGCTTATTGCTACCACTGGTGTGCTGCTGCTGTAACTCAAACCTCTTCATCTAAGAGAAGCTCACTGTGACTGTGACTGTACTGCTTGTATGCACACACCCTCAGATTCCATGAAAGATGAGATGACTGCATTGGTCAGAGCCAGAAAGCTTTGAGGCAATACAAAAGCTACTGTATATGAGACATACTTAACCCCCCCACACTGTTTTATAGTACATTCTAATACAACCACACAGATAAAATCCTGCTGAAAGTGTCTTGCCATAATGATAACACTAGGTTAAGTCAGAATTTTTGTAATACCTGTTGGTCACCAGAGCCTCTGAAGATATTTTCACCCTTGCATCCCTTCCTCAATTTTTCCATACTCTGTTATATTGATGTAGGCTTTATACCTGCTTGGATGTTCTGCAGTTTCTCTTTACACTTTTAACATGACTTCAAAATACTTATACTCCTTGTAAAACCACAAAAAAACCCCAAACAAACCCAAAACCCAAACATATATAGAAACCTAGAGCCTTTATCCATTATGAATGCTTCTTTGGCCAAACAGTGATTGCTCCTGTAGCACCATAAAATGTGGCTTTGCTATTCTCATAAAAAATCCCATGCTAAGTAATTAATGCTGATTTTACATTCAACTTTCTCATCCTCATGTTGCTTTTATAGTGTTTTGTTCTGTTCTAATCCATGGCTGAAGTGTGTCAGTGTACTAAACCCTGGGAAAAAGCAAGCATGCTCAGTGTTTTGGTATTCCTGCCTGCATGGAGAAGACTGGGTTAACTAATTAGGGACATTTGTGTCTGCCTCTGACTGGCCTTGCTTCCAGTGAGGCTGAAACTCTGACACCATTATAGATTAATTCTGAAATGTTTGACCACAACTGTCATAACAGCCCTCAATTAAAACAAGCTTTTGAATAATGAATCAATAATCTGTCAAGTTTTAAAATGGAAAGCCAGGGACTAATCAAAGCTTTAGCCCTGTGGGAGAAAGTGCAGTCCAGAAAATTAGAAACTGGGCAAACTGGCTCTCAGACTGGGTTTAAGGCACATACTGGGCCTGTTATCTTTCTTACTCCCACACTGGTTTTTTGTCATGGTCATTGAACTAGTACATTCTAGAAGATCAGTCCAAATCTTAGTTGGGATTTCTAATTATTAGAATAATAATGATGATGGTGGCGATAAATTTGAAGATTATAATTATTTGAAGTCTTTGAGTCTCACATTGAGAAACTGAGAATATATGGCAGCCCTCTTCAGGCTGGGCAACACCATTTGTTATGCTGCTTAAAAAGAACCCCCTAATGCATTTCTTATTCTAACCATTGCTTTCTGAAAACGAAAATTCCCTTCAGATCAGTGACATAAAAAGCTAGTGGCATATGGGTCCACTTTAATTATCAGTCTGGCCATCCTGCAGTCAGCTACAAGTTAGCTGATTTGGGCAGTGACATTAATATCAATTGAATCAATGTCAATACACAGCTTTGTGTCTGGAATACAAATTGTGTGATGGTGCCCTCCAGCCAAGCAGAGCAGAGCAGCCAGTGGTGAGCCAGAGCTTCTGCCCAGGACACTGAGAGGCACCAGGTGGAGTCAGCACATGGCTGTTACATGTCTCCAGCACAGGCAGAGAAGTGGCTCAGTGTGTGCACACAAACTCATAGCCTTTAAAGGCCAAATCCCCAAACCCTCAAAATCAAGTTATTTACATATTTACAGCCAATTTTAGTGGGATATAACACAAGAGAAAACTCAGTTCAACCCAACTTTTAAGAAAAAAGGTAGCGTATATGCTAAGAAAAATCTTTCTCTTGGCAGAATAGAGAGCATTGACCCTGACCACAGTATTAAAGGGTAGAGCCAGCTTATGCATCAAATATGTGAGGGGCTCCAAGTTGCTCAGGAGGAAGGCACTGGACAAGAGGATGTTGAACCTGAGGAATCTCACCCAACATTCATGACAAGAGCACACTCTACGATCAGAAAAGGACACCCTGAATACCAAATGAGAATTGACGGACATGAAAATAAACCAGCTGCATTGTTTGGGAAATGCAATGGACTATACTAAAATAACCACACTAAAATGCACCTGTGAAAAGAGAATCAGAAGCTGTAAGCAAGAAAACATTTTAACACAACAAACCCAGCAATTATGTGGTATCAGACCAAAGAGAAAGTGCGTGAAGGTATTTCAAGGAGGCACATGAAAAAAGTAATAGGATACAGAAAATAGAAAAATAAAAATGTGCTAAGCATGAACAGGGCCAGAGTGCATGTAGTGCTCCACTGGGAAATGCATCAGGAACAGAAAGAAAAAGTACATTTTGGGTATTTAGTGGCAGGAGAGAGGACCAGGACAATATTTACAGGGTTAGGGAACAGACACTTTTTAAAGAAAAATAAGCTACACAACATCAGTAGTTACATTTAAATACAAGGCTAGCAGTCTGTTCCGCTCTTGTAGTTTGCATGTATGTATAAATCAAATAAATTGCCTTTGCATTTCAGGAAAGTATTCCAAGTATTATATATGGACTTTCAACCCATCTAAATAATCAGCAGTACTATTCCACATCCCTGTATTAATCTTGTTCCAGGCAGTACTTGGGTAACAACTTGCTGCAAATCCCATGAGAATTTGATTGTGGTAAGTAGCAACAAGCCCCTTTGGCTTAAATTTCTTGAAGTGTTAATCTTACTTCTGTGACCTGATAAAGTTCATTATATGGTTACAATGCTGGTTTAGTACATGCCACTGACTGTAAGACCAGTCTTTTCCACCTCGCTGTACAGTGCAATGAGAGAAAGAGGGAGCAGACCAGCAGGGGAAAGCACAGACTGTGCCACCACCCACGGGAGCTGCTGAGAGCTGCCCCCTGCCCGCCCCTCTCCCCTCAGTAAGAAAGGAAGAATGGGAAGTGTGTCAGAAACCAACAGAGCAGCATGCCCTTGGCAAAATGTTGCCCTCTAAAGACCTCCTGACAAACTCTGGGCTGAAGAACGTGATGGAAAGAATCAGGGAGAAATGGGCACAGTTGGAGGAAACTGTGCTCTGCTTATCAGGTTGCTTGTGAAAGAGCTGCAAAATTAAAACAAAACAAAACAAAAAACCTCCACAACTTTCATGGCTGCCCAAGAGCTGAACCATTCCTTGTGATCTCTCCAAGTCAAACGCTTCTTTTGTTTGAGCCCCAGCTGTTAGGGTCTGGTTTCCTCATAAGTTAAAATGAGCAGGGACATTCCTTCCAAAGACATCCTCTTCTGTGCTTGATGCAGCAAGAACACCCACCTGCTGTTGCTGCTGCACTAGGTATTCAAACCAAGGAATGGGTTTGTGGACTCATGTTCATCTGGAGCTTCTACCATGGCTGCTCAATGCAAGGACACAATGGAAGGGGAGCAGAGAGTGATCAAGAGGGTGTATACTCATTCTGCTGCTCTCCAGAGGTTTCCTCCTAAGGTCAGTGGAGAAAGAGTTGCATCTCTAGAAGGTGACTGAGATGCTCAGTGGCCTCTGTTGACTGGAGGTGAAGTAGAGGACAAAAGCTGGGTGCTGTAGTCAGTGGCTTGGATAAAACCAGGTTTAGGGGCAGAGATATCCATAGTTGTGTAGTCTGTGAGTCACAGATTATTCCTGAAGTCAGTTATTCACAAGTCATAAAACGCTAATTAATAGGGTGTTTGCAAGACAGAACACACTGCAAAGCAGGCCCATAAGATTCTTGTTTACCTGGTTTACTTGCACACATTATTTACAATTAATTGATGACATTTAATAATTGGTGACTGGCTGGCTCAATATCATCTCAAAAATTTCCCTTATTCTGAGGTATACAAAGCATCTTATTCTCAAGTTCACCATTTTTTGCTGGCCTCTTCACCTTGAGTATCAAAATTTACAAAAAAAAAAAAATTAAAATTAGAAAAAAGTAACTTTCACTAAAATAACAAGTCTTTCAATATTTAAAGTTTAAAGCATGAATAATTTAATATTACTCTCACTAGATCTTTTCGACAGACTGAAAGCAAAGCAAAGTCTTCGACAGCTAAGAAACACAGTCAAAAGAATCAAGAAATTATTCTACCTTCCTGTTTTCAAGCAGTGGGATTTTTATTCATTCAGAAGATAAACGAGGTCAGAGGAGCTCATCATAGTTGTCAACCAGCACTGCAGTATAATAATAACCTTTTTTATAAGCCAGATCCTCAATTGATTGTAAAACCACATAGTCCTTCTGTTCACAGATAAACATCTGGTATTCTATGTGCAAAATGTTATCCTGCTGTCAAATCAACTATTGCGTTAGATAAAACTACAAAATACAATCTTTTTTTAAGTACTCTTTGATGTGAGCAAAGTTTAAATTGGTTTCAGTGCCAGAACACTAAGCATTTGCACTGGTAGCATTAACTGGCTTTTCAAAACAAATTTTCTATTTTCCAATTTCCTGGTATGTGCATACTGATTCCTTTTAAGCAGTTCATAGATTAGTGAGGAATCAAGAGTGAACTACTGACTTATTTTAAGTCAGTGGAAAAGCTTTCACTGCCTTTCACTGAGACAACTTCTCACCTTTATCTTATTACGTAAAGCCCCCTGCACATTTTTTGTGGGTGTGGAATTGCAGCCTAATTCCAAGGAAAAACTTAATTTTATGCTTAACTTCAGTTCCCACTACAGCTGATAGGACTATGTAATCGTTTTAAATTAATCAGGTCCTTAATTATATTGAAGGATAAAGATCTCTTTAAATAACCACTGCCATGCAATTACCATTTAGTAAAACCTAGGAACAAATGGGTTTGAACCTGACTTCCCCAAATACTTAACAAGACCAAGACTTAACAAGAAAGGAAAATTGTTTTTATTGTTACCTGAAGAGTTAGGTAATCAGCTAAAATCTGGAGAGGATGGTACAAATCAGACAGTCCATTGATTACTGGGATCGTGGCTTCTTTCGCCATTAGGTCCAGATCATTATGCTTATAAACTCGAGCCAAGATCGCATTTGTCATGCTGGACAGCACCCTAGAGATGGCAGAAAATACTCAAACATAATAAATATATCCCTGTTGCACTCTTCAGCATGTAATATATAAATATTAATGAGAAATAGTAATGAATCAATATTTTTCAGCTATCTGAATAATTCATCATGCCTGCAGAACAGGCTCAAATGTAGTCATTTAACAAGCTGCTCATAAGTAAGCAATTTCACTTATTAACAGACTAGAGTAAGTGAATGAAAACTGCTGCTGTATTTTAAGGGGTTTGGTTTTTTTTTCTCTTTAGCATTTGACTGTGGATGGAACATCAATACACATTAAGCTTTCTGAACTAAGATAAAAGATTGTGTGGACTCTAACTTTTGAAGAATTTGATAACTTCAGAAGAGATAAGGTATAAAATTTCTTCAGTCTTTTAGCAAAGAACAAATGTAGCATTGACTGAGTGTTGCAGACTCTGCATAGTAGCTTGACCTTTGTGGGGATTAGAATACAGACCTGTCTTAGATTACCACAATTGTTTGCTGATCTTAATGAACACAGAAACAGCAGGCCAACAACACCAGTCTGTTCTTTCTCCTACCTGCAGACCTTTTTAGTGACACACACGGTAGCAGGATTCAAGTAATGTCCAAATTTGAAACTCTATGTAAGGACAGGGGTAGGCAGGAGCCTCTGTGCCACTGTGGCCTTAACATAATTTGCCAAAGTGTGAAAGACAGAGATTAGCATAGTGAATTAGCACAGTGCACTATGAATTCTTTAGATAAATTAAATATGGATTGGAGCTCTTCATTTTCCTCTGCATTTCTGTGTTTTAATCAGGCCCTGAAGCGTGGCTTTGAAGAAGTATTTTCTCTGTTTTCATGTTATCTATAATACGACATTAAAACAAAACAAGGAAGAGACTGAATTAGAAGAGTATAAAAAAAAATCCTTGCAGTATCTATCTTCCTGATTAGCCATGAAGAATTCTTGTATCTCCTCTTGTGGAAATAATGCAGTTAATGCCATGATCAGTGAGGTCTCCTGATGAAGTCAGTCACAAATATTTTCTGTTGACACCAGATATCCCTCACACAATTGTAAAATGTTACAAGACTGCCTATAGAGCTCCCTCTGAAGAAAAGACTGCCAATAGCAGCTACCAGTGAAAAGGAGGAACTGAGCAAGGTATTTACTGATGCAAGGTACTGAAACGATTACTGTCACACCATTATTTCTTCCTATGTCACAAGTTCCTTTCCTTATGTAAAGCCTGTTCTTTTCAGAACTAGTTGCCTAGAATGGGATACACGGTCCCTTTTGTTAGCCATCTCACAGGTGTCCACCCTAAGCAAGACACAACTAGTCCCATTGGTCAAAGAAAAGAGACAATCACAGTAGGAAATTGCCCATTTTGTTCAGACTATATTTTTTCAGTTTTAGGATGTCAGGACAGCTGATTCCTATTCAACACAATGGATAAAGAATTTATAGAAGATGGTTCTTTTATAGGGTATGCCATTAGAGGAAATACAGTCATAACCACCAACAATGCTGTGTAGATACTACAGTTATTAGACACTTGCCAGCAAGAGATCGGAAAGTCCTTCTATCAGCATTTCTAAATGTTATATTTTATAGTAGGAAACCCAGGTGAAAACTGGGTTTATTCTTTGTGAAATCAAAACAAAACTGAATTCAGAAAAAAACAAAAACAAAAAAACCCCAAAACAAACCAAACCCAAACAAATAAAAACAAACACAAAAAGACTTCACATGGAGGTATCTGATTACAGGAGAAGGATGAAGTCTCCATAATCAAATTAGTTTAAAGGAAATAATGTAAAGCTGGAATTGCATAGGAAAAAGGACCTGAATAGATAAGAGACTTTAGGAAAGGTGAAGTTTTGGAAGGTAAGAGGGAGCAGGCACAGACTTATCAGATGACCTTACATAGGTTCCTATTTTATCATCAACTAAAAGGTCTTTCACTATTTTCGCTCTTTTTGCAAGACTGTGCGACTATGAACTTCAAAATCCCAGAGACTGGAAATACATTGTATTGGAATATTGAGTGTATCAAAATGCTGCATATCTCTCTTTTCAAAGTAACTCTTATTTCTACAGATTTTTCTTCTCAAATGTATCTTCTGAGGAATCCAAAATTAAACAAATAGTATGCCTCTTTTGGTTTGGCAGATCTATGAATTTGAAAATGGGGTATTTGCATGTATTTTGCATAGAATACTGCTATTCAAGGCAGTTTTGCTTTTATTTTGAAATATATATAATATATATTTCAAAAGTTTAAAGTTCTGATGAGACTACTTCACTGTCACTCGTAATCTTACAGGGGCCTGTTGTGGAAGTGATCTCAGCAAACAGTGGTAAGTAAATCCATACCCCATAACTGCAGAGATTCATCCCCTAGTAATTCCAGTGGACTGGTAAAATCATCCTACAAGTTCTTCTGTGCTGTCACTGAACGTTATGGCCACTGGGCTTTGGTGGTGCACAGTGGAACTGCCCTACAGTGCAAAATACAGATACAACACTTATATTTCATTTCACGTAATGTATTAGACATGCTAAATAACTCTGAAAGGCTGAGAGCTCCTTAATGGGCAGTAACTTTCTGCTACTGTGTCAGCATAAATGCACATGTCTTGTGAAACATGGAAGAACTGATTTATGAGCAGGTAATAAGTCACTAAAAATATGTTCACAGTAGCAATGCTTTCAACCTCTAACCTTCAGCAACTCTAATAAAAACTGTGGCTTTTATAGATCTGTGCTCCTTTTGCTTTAAGTCTCAATCTCAAGCACTTCTATGGCCTTCAGAGCCTCAGACACACAGCTGTAAATATTTGAAATATCCTCTACTACAGGCATTCTTTTTTTTTAATTCTTACATTACCTGATTGAGGTTGGGATGTTACCTTTCATTTGCAAGAAATGTCAAGGAATTAACACTCAGGTTGTTCTTTTGGGTAAACTGTTCAGCCCTCATTATGGAAAGTCAATAATACTCCAGACTGTGAGAGCAGGAACGAAGCAGAGCACGTGGGACCCTATAAGGACTTGGGAAAGCCTCCAGTCCACAGTGGCAGCAGAGGGCTGTGACTCAGCACAGGAGCAAAAATACCCAGATCAGAATCATAAATAGGGATTAGTCCTGGAAGAGCAAGCAGTGACAGAGGAAAGGGGGCTGAAAGCTTGCATGGAAAATGAGTATTGAGGAAATTTTCTCCAGAGGATGGGGATGTCTTCAGAACGGCTGAAAGATTTGCTTGCTTCTATTTATGGCCTTACTTCTTGAGGCTTACTGTCTACCTTTTTCCCTTCTGCTTGTGCAAGCAAAGTCATTTGGGAGACTGAAGGAAAGGTTTAGTGTGCCTTTATTATCTCATTTGGGAAGAAAACATTAAAACTGATCCATACAGAGCACATGTTTTTCTGTGTCAGAGCTGTCCTGCTTGAACTCAAACTACGTCCCACAATGTATGAAGAATTTCTTTTGAAGGGATGTATTTGAATCCAGTAGCAGTGTGTGTGCTCTGCTGAACTGGACACAGTGTCCTTATATACCTCAGACTTGACTGTTAAGTCTCAGATTAATCTGTTCCTTTTGCGGCCCACAAATTTACACAATTTTTGAATCTTTTAAATTTACTAAAACCAGGTTTCTGTTGAAACATCTAAGCACTATTGATATTGGCTAATTGGAGCAAATCCAGAGGAGGCCACCAAGATGATTAGAGGGATGGAGCACCTTTCCTATGAGGACAGGCTGAGACGATTGGGCTTGTTGAACCTGTAAAAGAGAAGGTTTTGAGGTGACCTAACTGTGACCTTTCAATATCTGAAGGGAGCCTACAAAAAGTATGAAGAGGGGCTATTTACAAGAGCATGTAGTTACAGGACAAAAGGGAATGGCTTCAAACTAAAAGAGTAGGTTTAGATTAGATATTAGGAAAAAAATCTTTACCTTGAGGGTGGTGAGGCACTGGAACAGGTTGCACATGCCTAGAAGGCTTCAAGACCAGGTAGGATGGCACTTTGAACAAGGTGGTCTAGTTGAAGGGGCCCATGTTCATGGCAGGGGGGTTGGAACTGGATGATCTTTAAGGTCTCTTCCAACCTAAACCATTCTATGGTTCTGTCATTGGAGCTTTCTTTGTTAGTGGCAGTTACATATCTAGCAGGGAGTGAGAGTTAAGTGCTTTCAAGCTTCAAGGGACAGAAATTTTTTATTTCTACTATTAACACCCATATGTCTTCCACTTCAGTAGTTAAAAAGAAGAAAGGAAAATTTTAAAATATTTAAACATTTGATCTTTATTCCTTCAATTTCCTTTGGATTTCATCACAGGAAACAGCAATGTAGTCCTCAAACAATCTCTCCCACTGACTCAAACTGGAGTATTCAGCAGAGGCAATGGAACTCAGCTGCTTGATTGCATATTTTGAATTGAGCCTGATGAGCTTAACACTGAATATCTTTCATCAGAATAAAAAGGACCATTCAGACACTACTAACCCTCCAACAGCTGAGCCTGACTGAATCGACCTCAGGCTCCAAAAGGGCTGCCTAGAAAGCAGAACAATGCTGAGGTAGGACAAGTCTTTAATATGGAGTGCTATGAGAAACAGCAGGAACACCTGCAAAGCATCACCTCATGCTCTGTCTGCTTTCTGCAACATCAGAGGGAAACCACTGGAGAAAAACCCTGAGCTGGGTTCTTCCCTGCTACAGCAAAGGAGAAAGGCTACATGTGGCATGATGAAGATCTTCCAAGAATGCCAATAAATGAATAAAACCATAGCCCTACCTCCACAGCAGTCCTGACGGTGGGTACAGTTGTGGAGGAGAACACTTGCAAACACAAACTGGCTGCAAAGTGTTAGTCAAGTTTAGTGCTTCTGAAATAGGGGGATCAGAATGGCATTCAGTGCCACTCTTCACAGGTAGGCTATGATAGCAGGCTAAGGCCCACTAGCAGCTGGCCTAACTCACATAAATAATGTTTTTTCTTTTTGATTTTGCTTCATGAGCAGCAGGACCAGAAGATTTGAGTCTTCTTTGAGTATATGCGCTGCCATCAGTGGAGTTTTACTAGTGAGGTTCATAAAATGTTTCTCTTTGTAAATGCAGCCCTGATTATATGCCGAAATATTTCTCATTGTGACAATGGACAGCTGGAGTGGATGGAATCATCATCATCATCATCATCATCATCATCATCATCATCATCATCATCATCATCATCATCATCATGGCTAGACTTCATGAACAAAGATTTGGGAGGGTTTTACCCACACTTGCTGCAAGCGCTGATGGCTGATAAGGCCAATGCAAGATAGGCAAGTCCGGTTGCAAAAGGCACAGCAGAAAGTTTCCGTAGGTGGTACTATCAGGGCAGTGGATGGAATAATGGTGTACTGAACTACAGATTCTGTGAGATGATCTGTAAATGTTTAAGAAATTTGAACCACCTTCTGACATTTTCCAGAAACTAAACATTAGCTTCCAGGACTCTATAAGACAGGTTTCAACCCAATCAATGACCAAATACACAGAGGTCTATCAAGCAACATTTTACCAACCTTGTCGTATCTTTGAGACTCTCATTAATACCCAGATGTATATCTTGTGTTGTAAGGAAGAAAGGATGTCCTCCAAGGAGAGCAAATCCTACAGTGAAGAGAAATTGGAAAAAAAAAAATTAAAAAATGAGGAATTGAACACCAGCACTTTATATTTGCAGTCAAGATCCAAAATCTTCTTCATGTAAAATACACTTGGATCAATAAAAGTAAAACTCAACAGGACATCCAAATGTTTCAAACAGCTAGTAATATACATGCTAAAATAATTAGCATTTGACACACAAGACACAAATAAGTGTACTTGGGAATAAAAGTATTCAAATGTGAGACCTTGCTGAAAGCCTTAGGCACGAGTTCTGGTCTATGATCATAGAAACAGTCATTCAGACTCCAAGGTGTGTCAGGTTTGCTAAGCTCCCCGCCAAACACAGCTATGTGCCAGCTAGCTCTCCCCACCCCACTCCCGAGAAAAGGGAAAAAAAAAACTAGAAAAAGGCAGAATTAGTAAAGGAATATATATATATATTTACAGATATCTTATATATATATAACTAAATACTATGTACATATAATACAACAATCCCAAACAATCCCAAACACCCCCCAAAAGGGAAAAAGGGAAAAGGGGAAGGGGAAAAAGGACCAAAAAGGGTAAAACCAAAGCAA
>VXAU01005470.1:511093-527878 GCA_013399695.1 Formicarius rufipectus | reverse complement strand
CTCCACAGGCGGGGGCCTACGCCACTCGGCCAACGCCCGCCGCCTCTCAAATGTAACATCTCAAATTAATATTAAGGAAAAAAAACCTAAGAAACAGAAAAGCAATAATGTCAGGCTGTTGAGCAATCCTGGGAGCCCAAGTAAGTCAGAGCACCAGGGGAAGACCTCGCCTTATCCTCTCTGCCACCGAATGACACAAACGTGGCACTGCAGCCACGCCTGCAACACAAGCTGGGGCAGGACCACACAAGGCTACGCATTGCCAAAAGCATCTCTGTGGTTCTCTGTTATGAGCCATTCATTATGCTGCATTTCTGCTTCAAGGGAGGGACTTTGCATTCTAGAAGGGCCATTTGAGTCACTAGGTACAATTCCATATCTTTGCACACGTGTAGATTCCCTTTCATGTGTAGTCACTCAGATAGAAAATCCTAAAACTCCTCAAACACTGTAACAAATTTGAATTTGAACAAACTCCTTAAAAATAATAACACAACAGAGAGAAAAGCAAAGGTCTCAGACACAGAGACCATCCATCTACCCTGCAATGGTCAGGAGTTTACAAGATAATCTAAGGAACTGGATGGATTAGGTCCAAAGAATAAAATCCATTACTGAATAGGAAACCATAGAAAGACCTGAGCATCATTTAAGACTATAAAACACTTTGGAGAACTTCAAAGGTGTCTTGACAGTGTTTCAGGCAAAGATAAATTACATTCTAGGGGCAGCCTTCAGGTCCTCTTCTGCCTGATTGTGGTTGCACCACCAGTAGAAAGCTACCACAAGCAACCAGCTGACACAGGCAATAAAACGGCATCTTTCCCTCAACATTTGAGTCTCTCTGCCTTTGCCTGGTTCAAGTCTACATCCTCCTTCTGCTGAATCTCAGTATAAAGTCCATCATGGCCACATGTTGGGAGTACAGGGCTTGAGTGGGGTTGTTTTATGAACTGTCACAGATGGTTTAGCCTAAGCCTAGCACAAGGCACATCATCCCACAGCTGGGGATGTATGAAGTGTAGGATTTGAACTTGGCTGCAGGTAGCCCTGGAAGGCATTTTCTATGTGCAAGGGAAGATTTTCCACATAAGAAAAACTCTCTTCTAGTACAGAAATTGTCAGGGAGATTTTGCTCTATCTCTAATATTCATGACAGAGGCAATTTCCAGAGAATCTTAGTGTGAACAAACCAACCTCGTTGAGAGAACAATGTGGGAGAGAGTCTCTTATCGTGACAAAAATCTAGAAGGAAGCCTGTCTTATTTACACTGCCAGGAAGAGAAAAGTTGTACAAAGCACAGAAGAATAGAGACCTTTCTCTACTGTGATGTCTTGGAGGTGCTGACAAATTCTGTGCTGTTAAAAAGAAAAAAAAATACAAAGGAAAAAAAAATGGGGGGAAAAGGGGGAAAAAAAAAAGAAAAATGAGGAAAGAAAAATAAAAGGAGAAAATAAGTGTAAAGGCTGCTCAGGCTGGTTGTAGCCATTAGATGGCCCTGCAGCTTCTGCATGATGGTGGTACAGGCCTGTCAGAGATTAAAAACTTGATCCCACAGCTACCCTTCAAAAAAGGATTAAATCAGGACTAAACCCTGAACTCTTTCACAGATAAAACCAGCTAGGTACAGGCAGCAGGTCTGGGTCCCACAGCTGGGCTCCTTACTCAGAGCAGCCCCTATTAACTTCCGTCTCATGCAGGCAGCAGAGCTGAGGTGAGGTCTTCCACTTTGCATCAGTTCAGTCAGTCTCTAGAGTTTAAAATGCAATAGATTAAAACAATACTGACAAATCATTGCCTTTAAGCTGCCTCAATTTCCTTAGGAGACCAATTAAAAATAATGATATTCCAGATCCTACCTGAAGAACAAATTTCTGCTCTGTTCAGTCAGTGCTTTCTCATTTTATTGAATGGGTCCATTTTTGCTTTCCTGTTGTTGTCATTAAGGATTGTTCCAAATCTCAAAAAGACTGCAGCCAGACATGGGAAACTTTTAAGAATAAAACATCATTTATTCCACAATTACTTTTTGCTGTCAGAAGAGTACTATATTCATGTTTGTTTGTTGCTTTCATCGCATCTCTGCAACTCAGACAAAAACACTGTATTTGTGGAAATGTGTATGCCAACAGTTGCCTAGACATGAAGTCCTATCTAGTCAATGCAAGTTTTTAAATCAAGACTTCAAGGATGAAATGTTATTTGCAGTAAATTTTCCTTCCCAACTTATTGTGGATTTTTTGAAGTCATATAGAACCGTGTCAGTGATTCATCCCTTCAAGTTCCCCACAATAGAACAGTTCTGCATTTTGGGCTTCAAATGCATACATTTTGATAGATTATTCACAGTCCAAGCAGGCTCCCACAGACATATTCTGTTTTCTATAAATGATGCCCAGGTAGAAAAATAGGCATCTGGCCATTTATTCAGAATTGCCAAGTGTCAGGCAGCCCAGTCAGAGCTGCCACCTGGAGTCTGTGTACATAGCAGAATCCTAATGTGTTGGGCTTTCTGCTCATGAACTGGCCATCTGTGCAGGGCCTGAGAACATATTTCCATCCAAAACTTTCCATCTGGAAATACAGGAATTCTGTGCACTAGCTTTGTGTATAGTTGCAGAGACAGAACCTTTGCTTCAGATTCTTTCATCCAGACTAGTAGTAGGAAGAAAAAAAAAGATGGCTTTAGAAGTAATGCAGGCACAAATTCAGCAAATAAGCACACACTGGAGTGCTGTGTTAAACTTGGAGATCTAACCCTCTTTGTTGTCACAATCTGGTCATATCCAAAGCCATAAGCTAAATGTTTATATGAATCATGGTATCTTCAATAAACTACTAAGTGCTCATACTGCAGATCCAGAATAGATTATTATCTCATGTCCACACTCCTCACTCCTATTAGTTTTCAAAATAAGTAGTTTTATGCCTCATGCTGTGGCACATTATTGACCCCACTTATGCAGACTCCTTTATGTAGGACACAAGTAGTTGTGCAGCCATAGGTGAAATCTCCATCCCAGTCTGTCCCTGCTACATGGGATAAGGGGGCCAAAATGAATCCTCTAGTTCACATGTTGAATACACAGTTGTGGGGCTGCCTTGCTGTTACCTGGAGACATACACAGTAATTTTCTCAAACTCAAAGGAAGGATACTTTTTAATATTTCAAGATACATGGATTTGCATTTATTAATTTCCTCATTGCCCGCCAGGACTTACACATTTTATTTTTCAGTTAGACTGATAACAAAAAAACTCTTCCAGGCAGCAACTACAGAATATTCTTAAAGTCTGAACACTAATGAGAAGTTTTAAAAAGTTTTTTAAAACTATCCCTCTAAGTGGAGAGCAAGCTAAAAGATTGTGCTCGACCCCTTTGTAACACAGTCAAGCTAAACAATACTTAGACATTCCAATAGAGAACAGACCCTGTATTCCTGCCACGCAATACCCTCACTACTGTTAGTACATATGAAATGATGCAATCATTTCTGTGACTATATGTAGTAGTCTTAAGGCATGGACATCATGCTACTCTCACCCCACTGTGTAAGAGCAGTGAGTTTGGGGTAATCCCACTACAACCAGTGGCTATGAACCTCTCTAAAGCTGTTAAGATCTTGTATATTACAGTGCACAACAAGAAAAGGTAGACTGAGATTTCCTGCCTGTTTCCTCTCCATTTCTGCCCTGTGAAATATAGTCTTCATTCAGCATCTGGGAAATAGTTGGATTTATTTATGACATTACCTAAAACATAACTGCATTTGTATATTGTAAGAGCAACAGTGACAACCAGAATATTTTACACCAAGGTTATTACAAAAGCAGGGTATTCACCTTTATGCCATGCCTGAGGATGTTTATTTTACAAGTAATATATGACCACGTGGGAATACTTCTGTTTTCAAAAAGTACACAAGATTTTATGCAGAATGAGTATGGGATTCTGACTGCGAAGAGGTGACATTTTCCAGTACAATAGCACAGATGTCACATTTTCCAATACAGTATCCAGTGATAGCAATAAATCTAGTAGGTTCCACAAAAGTGGATATACTTTGCCACCAGTCTATGAAAGTTACCTGTAGTTCTGCATTAAACTTGCAACATCACTACTTCTCTTAGAAATGGTAAAATAGTATGGGTTCAGAAACACACATTAGGACAGGATTAAAGAGGCAATGAATTGTTCTCCAAGGTGTTGTACATTATTCAGTGCAGTTGCAATGTCATCAGAATAAGAGTTCAGAGGCACAGGATGTTGGAAAACCCACAAATGTCAGCTGCTCTCTTACAATTAATGTTTTGATGATCTTTGATAATCATGACTGGGAGAAATGCTCAAAGACTAGAGGAAAGCAAATATCACCCCTAAGTTAAAGAAGGGCAAGAAGGAGAACCCAGAGAATACAAGCTGTCCAGCCTCACCTCAGTCTATGAGAAAGTGATGGAGCTGCTGATCCTGGACATCATTTCTAGGCAGATTAAGGACAAGAAAATCGTAAGTAGTCAGCATGGCTTCACAAAGAAGTTGTAATTGGCTGACTTGACAAGCTCCTGTGATTCTCTGACTGACTGGATAGATGAGGGGAGTGTAGTGGGTGTCATCAGCCTGGACTTCATTATGCCCCCTGAAGTGTCTCCCATCAGATCCTCATAGACAAGCTGTTGGTGTATGGGCTGGAGGTGCAGACAGTGAAGTGGGTTGAGAACTGTCTGAGTGGCCAGGCCTGAGGTTGGTGGTCAGTGGCACAAAGTCGAGCTGAAAGCCAGTGACTAGTGGTACCCCAGGGGTCAGTTCTGGGTCCAGTCTTGTTTAACATCTGCATTGATGACCTGGATGATGGAGTGTGAATTTCAGCAAGTCTGCTGATCACACAAAACTGGAAGAAGTGGCCGATACACCACAGGGTCATGCTGCCATCCAGAGGGATCATGACAAGAGGGAAAAATGGTCCAACAGGAACCCCATGAAGTTTGACAAGAAGTGCAAAGTCCTGCACCTGAGGAAGAACAACTCCATGCACCAGGATGTGATGGGGCCACCCATCTGGGAAGCATTTTAGCAGAAAAGGACCTGGAGTCCTGATGGAGTGCACATTGAACATGAGACAGCAGTGTACCTTTCCAGCAAAAGTGACTGCAGAGACAATGTACTGCCAGCAAGTGGAGGGAAGTTGCCTTTGCTCTTAATTCAGCACTGGTGAGGCCAAACCTGGAGTGTTTGGCTTTGGGCTCCTCAGTATGAGAAACATGGACTTACTGGAGATAGTCAGAATGTTTATGCTAAAAGGATCACAAAGACAACAAAGGAACTGGAGCATCTTTTAAATGAGGAAAAGGTGAGAGAGCTGCACAACATAGAGAAGAGGTGGCTCAGAGAGAACATTACTAATATATATAAATAACTGAAGGGAGAATGCAAAGAGGACAGAGCCAGGTGTTTTTCAGTAGTGCAATGGGCACTAACTGAAGCATGGGAGGATCCCTCTGAACATCAGAAAACTTTTTTACTGGAAGACTGATTGAGTACTGCCAGAGGTTGCCCCAGAATGCTGTGGAATCTTCATCCTTGGAGTCGTTCAAAAGCCTTCTGGATATGGTCCTGGACAAACGGCTCTAGATGGCCCTGCTGACAGGGGGTTGGACCAGGCAAACTCCAGAGGTCACTTTCAACTTCAACCATTCTGTGATTCTCTCTATTTATTTTTCAATAATGGTTTTCTTTACAGACATAGGGTCAGCAAGAATTCAGAAAAGACTTCCATAGTGTTAATATGTTGCAACAATCACCTAGACACTACACAGTGAAGATTTTTTAATCAGTGCTTTCCAAGTCTCTACTTCTTTATAATGAAACCCACTGATTTCCATTTGGCTATTCCTGAGACTTACAAAGTTTGTTTAGATTAATCTCATCACTCGAACCTTGTCCCACAAGCTATCTCCTTCAATATATTGAAGGTGTAACTTGTGGAAAGTGCTATTTGAGACAACTCAATAATTTTATAAATAAACACTCCAATCCATTTCAATGTCCACTTTCACAGGACATAAGAAAATTGGTTTAAAATTAGCTTATTTAGCTAAAAGGAAAGGAACACATGTGGCCCCACACTTATTTTGACTTAGAAATTCCAAGGGAGAAGTCATTTATGTTAAAAAAGCAGCTGAAATATATAGAGTTTTCATGGATAGAGTCTGTCTTTGAAACAAAGTCCTAGGCTTAAGGGACTTAAGGCCAATTAACTTAAGGTGTGAAGTTAATGCATAGAAGTTAAACTGCATTAAACTCCCTTGTGGAAGCTCTCGCTTAGAAATAAATTGGTTTTATTTCACTAGAGCTTAATCCCTCTTGGATGAATTTATGTGCATTAACTCCCATCCTTAAGTTAATTCATTTGAACTTTCCTGAGCTTCCCCTTTCCATAAGCCTTCAAAAGCCAAGGACTAAGTACCACTTCCCTTGGAATACAGAAGAATGAAGGATAAACAGACTCAGAGAAATCATTACCTGCCCATGTACCATTAAGGCAGGCAACTAGAAACTGGACTAAAAACTCAGGAATTAAAAGGTGGGTGGTCTACCCAAAGAGAGAATGCACATTCGTAAGTCCTGATTATCTGGAGAAAACAGAAAGCAAGAAGTCTACTTAAAGAGCATGAATTATCAGGGAAATAGCTGTGTCAAAGAATACAAAGGCAAATTCAGAAATGCTTGCAGTTAACCTATCTACTTCTTCTTTCCATTATTTTTGCCTTCTCCTTTTCACCTTGTAAAAAAATGTGAACACTCAACAAGTTTCCTATCCTTTCACTAGGGAGAGATCAGCCTAAGGGGTGCCAGGTCAACTTAAATATGAAAAGGACAAGCTTCTTCCTTGATGCATCACCAATTTATCATTTTGCTTGCTAACATGGAGACACATGAATGATTTATTTCAGCAGTCCCACTGACTTCAGAGCAACTGCCATATAAATAAAGACATCATATGTATGTGTTTCAGTGTTTCCAGTGTATCCTAAAAGAATATTCCAATGCTTGATCTTATTAGGCTAATACCCTGAAGTCTCCATCAAGTTATTTTCCCCTGTAGGTAATCATATTATTTCTCCCCCTAATTTATATCAAGGCATCACTGTGATTCCCAGTCTAAATACACATTTTGAAATGTGACAATACCAATGTATCATATATTAGAAAAATATTTATTAAAGCTTGCACAGAATTAAATTTGTGATGCTTACTGAAACAGATGTTATCAAATGTGCATCTTGCCAGTACAACAAGGAACTTACACTAGAAATGCTTACTTCTGCCTGATACTTTATTTCTGATCTCTTATGTTTTAGAATAATGTGGCAAAATTTCAGAAACCAAAAGAATGTGCTTGTGGCATTAATATGCAAGGTGAAACACAATGAGGTACCACTGTTTTCCTATTTTTGCTTTCAAACTTCAGTTTTCTCCCGAGTAGATATTGTTAAATACAAAATTATGCACAGTTTTTCAGTACATACTCACTGCATGTGGTCTCATACAAAATCTGGCTGTGCCATTGTTCAGACCTACCTGTTTCTGCAGATAATCTTGTTCTTGTGCTTCTCTTCTCAAAAATCATGGCCAAGGATTTTCCTTGCATCAAAGGCAAATACTGAAACATGAAAATTGAAGGTGTTTCAATTTTATAGTCATTATACATTTAAAGGATTAAATACTTCTTTTTTTTTCACATTTTAAATCAGCATTAGAAAAGTTGCACAGGTGTTTTTTGTTTCTTTTTTTTATCCCATGTAAGGAAGTGTCTTCCATTTCCTACATTTAGTGCTGCATGTACACCATATGTGGATGGACAGGGTTAGCTGACAACAGGGAGTTGGCTGCACAAAGCTGTTTAACCTTTCCACTAATGAAGTCCTCTGAAGTATTTAAAGAATATCTCTGAACACTCTACAGGAAGGCTCTTTGATTTGTAGCATATGATTTACAGTATTTAAGAGCTCAGGAGATTTTGAGCTGAATGGCTCATTCCCAATACTTTTCAGAAAAATACTTATTTCAACATCTCAGTGACTCAAATGACAGTTAATGCATTTTACCTCTCCTTTGTGCTTTATCCTTTGTTTCAAATCTGAGGCCGTCCACAGCAAATACTTCAGCTCATCTGCTGTGTAGTTCTGCAGAGTAAGGAGGTCTTGACCTTTCAGATGAACATTCATGTGAGCTGGTGGCCCATACCTGTGCCAAAAGAGCTTTTTGTCATTCAGTGCTAAATTGCAGTCATGCTAAAGCCAGTAAGCAAGCACCTGAAGTGCCTCCCTCTCCTCTCATTTGACCCAGCATATCAGCCTGATGGACTGTGTTAATTAGTTTGAATAATTCCTACTGTCCCTACACACTACACCAATCACCACTGTAACAGTGTTTCAAATTTTATTATTCAATGTACATTAGGTGGAGTTTCTTTTGTCTTCTGAGATGCATATGGCAACTGCATGCTGCCTATCGAATAAAGACATTGAGAACTTGCTGAAATGACTTATTTATAGAGCACAAAGATGCCTTTTGGGGGGACAGATTAACAAGAATGGATCTTGATGGTGCTCATCCCTTCTTTGTGCTTTGTGAATGAGTAGACACTTCCAACATTCCATCCTCACTGCCACAAAAGGTGGCATTTCTATAAATGCATATGAAATCTGTTGACACTAGAGAAGAGGGTAAAAAAACCAAACCAAAACAAAAAAAACCCCACAACAAAATAGTCATGTGCTCTGGTCTTCCTTGTATCACACAAGAGATGCTCTGGGCATGTGCAGTGTGTTTATTCAGTCCACTCTGGCCCCCAGTCACATTTAGGCCTTCAGAATCACATGAAATTGGCTGCTGATAATCACTCAGAGAAGTTACATGATCAAATTTCCTCTAGTTTAGATAAGGCATCTTAATGAAAGTCACATCCAAGCCCATACATCCATAGACTTAAGATTAATAAGGCAGCAAGACAACTTAGCCCTTTCTCTGGCACTGTATTTGCAAATTGCTTAACATTACACAGCCTGTACTGCAGTCTTGCTATGGTTTTGATGGGTATGAACTAAACATGTCTTTTTAATTAAAGGCAGCATTTTTAGATTGATCTAATGAAATGGAGACCAAAACAACAGAAACAAGTGGACTGAATGCAGCTACTGTTTTACTATTTCTAAAGAGGTTCGAGGTTCCCTCATAGCTCACCACTGAGACTGGGCTCAGTTACAACACCTGCCAATTGCCAGGCCCTGGAGTCCACAGCTAGGAAAATTCAGGGGGGAAAATACTGAATTTCTGTTCATTCTTCTATTAATCCCAAAGAATAAAAGCCCTGGTAGTGGATAGGTCTATTATAATTTCCAAAGACTTTGGGTTCATCAGTTAAATCTGGAGGGAAAGTCTTTTACTGCACCTTGAAGATTCCCATCAACGTGCACCTCCATAATCTGGTCTCTGCACAGGCCCACAAACTGCAGAAGACATGGACTTTTCTGTAGTACCATGCAGATAAATTAGTGGATTTCTGGTTTCCTAAGTTTAGAGTAGTGTTGCCTGCATATTTCCCGAGAGTGTCTCTGAGAATTGATTCTTAAGTGAAATACAATCTAAAGTACGTGACTTAGGTAATAAATACTTGTGGTAGTATCATTTAAAATAATGTACATTTCCAAGCCAGAAACACTTATATACGTAGCATTACAATCATTAGGAAAGTCAAGTTACATATTTCCTGTAAGTGTTATCATTCTGTCCCTATGCTTGTTTTGAACTTGAGCCATAAACCTTCTAAACCTTAGGAAGCATGCAGATGACCCATTTTTAAAATTTGAAATGAGCGCTACAGATCTAGCAAAATTATGTCCTATACTCATCAGCTCATCAGCTGCAGAGTAAAATATACTTGTCATTACAAGAATGACTGGGCTTTCATGGGTCAGGTAGTTTTCACCATAGCATGAAAAACAGCCCACCAAGATAAGCTACTGAAATCCAGTCTTGAACACCAAGGCTTTTAGTTGATATTCAAGGCACTGGCTCTAAATATATTGTCTATACTATGGAGGGAATTAATTTTATAATTGTGACTGTATTATATTTTACAGAACAGGGTTTTGCTATCCAGTTTGGGAGAACAAAAAAATACTTGTCCTGTTTTAAAATCTGTTCAATTTCTTGCCTCTTGGTCACCCCACTCTTCTTTGCTGCATTGTTTCCAGAGCAGCTCTGGTGCTGCTCCTTGTATTTCTAATTGTAACCTACTATTCCTTGCAGGGATTTATAGATTGTCTAATCTCAACCCGCCAAGCAGGAACTTCTGTTCATTGGTCTTGTTTCACCAATTGGCATGATTGAGAAATATTCACCACTTATTTCTGCACTGGTAAATAGTGAAGCACTAAAATTGGTTACCCAGAGAGGATTTGAAAATATCACCTTTGAGGATTTTAAATATGTGGCTAAGCAAAGACATAGCTGATCTCATATGCTGTTTGACAGGCTACAACCAGAAAGTTGGACTAGTGATGTGTTTCTGCTGTCTATGTTCCCATGATCATTCTGTTTTATTGCTGTGACCTTCAAGAAATGTGTTCTCCTCCCTGTCATCCATATCCTCTGAAAGAGAGGCAGAAGCGGACAAATTCCAAAGAAGAAGCATGAGACAACATACCAGAGTTAAAATGTAACAGGCAGAATTGCAAGGTCAAGCAGTTTTGGCTTCTTCCTTTCTGAGCAGAGGCAGCAGTAAGTTTGGACTCTTAGCACAGGCTGATAGATATTAGGTTATGCTGCAGTATCAATCACAGTGTGGTTAGCTAGTAAGGCACACAGACAGTGGTGATAGCTTATGTCAATGCTGTGACATGCAAAAAACCCTGAAAATAACAATGTTATGTAGGGAACTTAGAAAATTGGATTACTTTCTTGGAAAACCAGCTTTAATTCAATTGTTTTCCAAACTTGCTTTTCCATCACCTCTGCTAACCAGAGAAAGTTCTCACTCATTGCCAGCAATGAAGATCTGAAACTGATTAAAAAAAAAATTGTCAACCAGGTTTCACGGCTACTTTAAGACTGTAGCAAATAAATTACAGAACATGGAAAACATTTGTATTTCATCTGGTGCAATGTAGAAAGGATACATAGAAATTAGTTATTGCATAGTGGTATTCCTGTGACTATGAAATTCCTGTACATTTTTTTCTAGCATTAAACACTTTTTGCATGACCCATTAATGCTTTTCTGGTTGATGCTGACCTAAAAACACAGAAAGATGTGGTATTAAGTTTCAAGTCTAGAATTTTAACCTGACTCTGGAGATGTGACAAGCATGAGAAGCAGCATTGTCATAAAGGGACTTTTCTGAAGTCACAGGGGACAGGCATAGCTATGAGAGTGAAGAAAGAACCCAGAGCCAGGCCCCAGAGACAGGTCCACCTGCTTAACTGAGAACTTTGTATCACCTCATGCTTTTTCTGTATTTTTCCAGTGTCTAGAGAGATAAAAAAACACTGAGGCAGAGATTCAACTTACAGCTTAAAGGAGAGAATTCTCCACCCATACTTGCCTTCATAATTGTCTAAATGCGAAAGAATTTCCTTTTATTTATTCAAGTTGTTATTTATTGGTTGCACTGTACACTGACCTCAAGAAGAAACATTCCTTCCTGACTACTGCTAAATCCCACAGAAAGTATTAGCGGTATTCCCCAAACATTAAAAGAGGTAATTCTGTCTACCGAAGTCACAAAGCTTGCTGCCTTGAGGGGCAAAATGGCACTAAAAATGCAGAGCAAATATCTCAGCGCCTTTCTCTGAAACATTCACTCCATCACAGGATTCAGGTGGTTTAGTCTCCAGGTTTCTGACCAAATAAAATTAAAGGATAAGCTTACCAAAACTGTCGCAGCAGCTGCTTCCTGATCCCTGTTAGTTTTGCAACACTGACGAAGTTCCTTACGTTAAACAGCATCTTCTGTTTGTATTAAGAATTCTCTGGGTCCCACAAATCAAGTTATGAGAAAGAAAGGTGTATGAAGCAGAGAGTGAGCTGTGATGCTGTGCCAGTGAGAGAAAACCAAGAACCAAGGTCTTCACTTCACCTGTCCCAGCCAGGGCTGGGCCAAACAGGGGCTGACCCTGAACTTTTTCCTTGGTCAAACCCTACAGATTACAGACATTTCGCACAAAGCCTTGCAGTTTGTGCTCTTCTGTGTGAACCCATCATATCATACCTGTGTCAACACCATTTTGTAGCTATTTCATCTCTGTTAAATATTTGTACAGGAGCACATGCTGGCAGAAAAGTGCAAAAGAAGACTTTCTGGGTGCAGTATAAGCAGGGCAGCTCCCCAGGGTGGGACTCTGGCCATGGAGGGCTCCTTGGCTCTAGCACAGCCCGGGCAGGGACTGATGTCCCTGCACTAAGCTAACATGAGGGGTTTGGGCCCACAGATGTGGGGCTAGACAGGTCATAAAGGCCCTCAGGGTTCTGATGAGAATGAAGAACTGCTGCAGTAAAAATATTCACTTTTTCCTAGGGATTCTTTTGGTTGAGTTAAACAGCCCTCAGTGGGGCCCAGAAACTGAAGTATTGCAGCCTGCTTACCTCCTTATGCTAAATTGCTTGCTGTATAATCTGAAGTTGGTCAATTGCTAAATACTAAAGTGATTTCATTTAAATTTTTACCTTCAAATATAATTGTCAGTCAAGACTTTATGCCAGCTGCACTGTAGGTGGTTTTGAAATATGACTATTATTTTCTCATTTCCTCATTACTTTCTCATTTCCTCCCCTGTATAAGGAGAGGTGTACTAGTGTAAATCAAGGTGATGGTGTATCTGTCAGAGAGACTGATATGTTGAAATTGCAGTGTGAAGAACATATAATTAAAACATATGGGGAAAAAATTGACTTCCCCAGAAAGAGAGACTGCTGCGAAAAAGTCATGCAGGGTGACAGCTCCTGATGGGATTTGTTCAAGACCCCTCATGCCTGAACCAACCCTGAGATGCTTGGAAAATGCAGCAGTTGCTATGGGAAATGACAGGCAGAAGCAAAATCCCACAGAAATTAATAGGAAGCAAATGAAAGAGAAGAAAGCCAGGTCATGGTTTCTCTCTTGGTTGTCCTCCGGCAAATGACTCCCATGACCTTCAGGCCCAGCCCCTGGAGACTGTAGATGTGTCATTAGTGACATCCAGGAAAGAAGACAGCAGAGAAGGGAAATGTGGTCAAGGTGACAAGGCCTCCAATCTCATTTTACAGTCCCTATAGAGAGGGGAAAGTGCCAGTACCCCTTTGTAAGGTCACCCCTTGTGTTGGGTCTGGCTGAGATGGAGTTCATTTTAGCCACAGCAGCCCTCATAGTGCTGTGCTTTGCATTGGCAGAAAGAGAGGTGTTGATAACACAGAGATTTTTTTTTGGCTACTGCTGAGCAGTGCTGGCACAGCATCAGTGCTATTTCTCCAACTTCCCCCACCATCTGTAGGCTGAGGGTGGGCAAGATCTTGGGATGAGACGTAATTAGGATAGCTGACCCAAACTGACCGAAGGGACGGTCCATACCATATGAAGTCAGCTCAGATTAAAAAAAAAAAAAAATCTAAAAAAAGGAGGAAGGAGAGTAGGCATTTGTGATTTACCATGTTTGCCTTCTGGAGTAATCACCACATGTGCTGAAGTCCTACTTCCCAGGAAGTGGCCAGGCATAGTTTGCTAATAGGAAGTAAAGAAAAAAATTTTTTTTTCCTTTACTTGAGTGCATGCAGCCTTCCATTTCTGGTTTAGGAAACTGCCTTTTTTCAACCTATTAATTGTTTTCCATCTTATTTTCTCTTCCCTGTCCAGCTGAAAAGGGGGAGTGATAGAGTGGCTTGGTGAGGACCTGGTGTCCATTCAAGGTTAACCCACCACTTCCCTGTACAAGGACTGCCTGATCCAGTTACCACATGGAGCAAGTTCCTTGTAAGCACTTGTGGGCGAGGGTCACAACCCAATCCTCAGAAGAAGGGCACACCCAAGCTTTATAGGTGACCATGGTCAAAAAGGAACATGATATTCATATAGTCATCTAACAACTTGAACAGAAGCCCTTCCTCCTTCTGAGCTTGAAGGATACAGACCCCTGGCACCTCCTTTCTTGAGGGGAAGTAGAAACTAGGGTAGGCAAAGGCACGAAAAACATTCATACAGGAGTGGCTGTGGGGTGGTGCACCCAGAGTGCCCATGCTGCTTCTTTTTGACATGAAAGAATCACCTTGTGAAGTCAATGCCTTTTCACAGCTCATTTTCTCCCCAGACTCCAACCCTGAGGAAGGGGCTGGCCTTGGTCCTCTCTTTTGAAGAGTGGGGCTGCAGCAGGTGGGGAACCTCCAAAGGTGAACAGTTCCCAAACAGCTGCAACTTGCCATGTCCATAGCTGCACCTTCCAGCAATACATATCTGCTGGGACAGCTGGGGCAACATGGCATTACTGGACTCCTGTCAGCACAACTTCTGCTTCATGTGCATGCAGTGGTCATCCAAACCCAAAAGAAAACATCCATTCAATAAAAAGTCTTTCCTGCATGCAGTGGTGGCCAGTGAAGATTTCCAGGAGCTCAGCATCCAGCCACTGGTAATCCTTTCTGTCACCCATCATTTCTGTTCAAAGACCTCCTTACCAGCTCAGCAATTCTACTAGCAGAGACACATTTGTCTGACTCTGTGAGGTGGCTCCCATCTCTTCTAACCAGATGTTGATCCTCTAATAGGATCTTACAATCACAGAATCAAAAAGCCTGTTGCAGACATATTCCTCCTATGAATCTTCCTCATTGTTTCACAACAAATTTATGTTCTTGGCAACCACAGGATCTGTTACTTACAATCTCAGGCATCACTTGATGGAAAAATGTTTGTTCGGTTTTATTTTGAACTGCTTTTGCTGGATACCCCCTCCCTCCAGACTTAGGAGAAGCAGTTAGGGCAGAATGCATCAGCAGGATACTGGAGTGCAAGAGGTGAAATTCCTGTCTCATGTAGGGTGAAACAAATCAAACATTCTGTTTGCTTTTGGAAAATGTGGTCACCTTTCTTTCTGTGTAGTTATATGGATACATCATCTTATGCACAAACAACTATATTGATTAAAATTGCATAAAACAAGGTTGAAATTGGTTGTCCAGGCTGCCAGCCTGTACTGCAGCCTCTGTCGCAGTTCGTTATCCTGAAAACAAGACCCTTTTCTTTCATCAAGGCTTGACCTGGTGTATCTGAAATACATGGGAATAGCAAAAAAAATGGAACTCCATAAAAGATCATAGATTTTTTGCTGAGAGAAAAAAGCTCCACCATGAGTTTGTGCCTGCATATGAAATACAGTTAAAAGTCTACAAGCCCCTGGATTTATTCCAGTGGGATCTGGAACTGCCCTACCCAGAGTCTGTGGCTAGGTGGGTGATCAGATCTTGTGCACTAGATCAGAAGACTTTACATGAATTTTCTGGTGAAAGAGATCATCAAACAGAGGAAACTTGTCTTTTTGGGCTGCAGAATCAAAGTGTTGACAAAACAAAGTTTCAGAGCCATGTTCTGCTCTGCCAGCTGAAGCAAAGCAACTCCTCTAATCACTCTGCAAGCAAGCAGGAGCCCAGTGAAGTGACAGAGCCCCTGTGAGAGATGGCTTCCTTGGGAGCTTCAGGCAGGGTCAGGCCACAGAGGAGGGAGACAAATACAATGCCCAGGTGTGTAGGGATGCTGCCAAGAAAGTAAACTTTTGATAGAGGTGAGACTCACCAGAGATCTTGAAGGGAGGTCATTCTTATCATTGAATCACAGAATAACTTGGATTGAAAGGGATGCTAAAGCTCCTCTAGTTCCAGCCCCCTGCCATGGACAGGGAGACCTTCACAAGATCAGGTTGTTCAGAGTCCAGCCTGGCCTTGAACATTTTCAGGGTTGGGGTATCCACAACTCCTCTGGGCAACCTGTTCCAGTACCTCATCATAGCAAAGAATTTCTTCCATATATCCAATCTAAACAAACCCTCCTTTTCAGTTTGAAGCCATTGCCTCCTGTCCTATCACTATAACCACCTGAAAGGGGGTTGTAGCCCAATGACAATCTCTCCCAGGCAACCAACAACAACAGGACAAGAGGACACCATCTTAAGCTGCACTAGGGGAGATGTCGGCTGTGCATAAGGAAGAACTCATTCACATAAAGCATGATTAGACATGGGAACGGGCTGCCCGGGGAGGTGGTGCTGCCACCACCCCTGGGGGTGCTTAAGGAAAGCCTGGATGTGGCACTGCATGCCATGGTCGGGTTGGCAGGGCAGTGTTGGGTTATAGAATGGGCTCAATGACCTCCAAGGTCTTTTCCAGCCTCACTGATGCTGTCTGAGGTGCCATCCCTGCTGCTCCCCACTCTGTGCGAACACCACTAATCCCCTCTCCATGCCAACCCCACCACTTCCCCCTCAGATCCAACCTCACAGCTCCATGCCAACCTCACTGCTCTCCTCTCTGTGCCAACCCCATCGCTGCCCTCTCTGTGCCAACCCCACCACTCCACCGCTCCGTGCCAACCCCACCGCTCGGTGCCAACCCCACTGCTCGGTGCCAACCTCACCACTTCCCCCTCAGTGCCAATCCCACCGCTCCGTGCCAACTCCACTGCTCTCCTCTCTATGCCAACGCCACCTCTCCCCTCTCCGTGCCAGCCCCACCTCTCCCCTCTCCGTGCCAACCCCACCTCTC
>VXAU01005470.1:483581-510927 GCA_013399695.1 Formicarius rufipectus | reverse complement strand
GGGTTCGGGTTATTGTTGTCAGCGTTGTGAGGGTGAGGGGAGCACCGCCGGGGGTCTCGGCTAATGCTGGGTGTTCGTGTGGGGCTTGTGCCGTGGTTTGGCCCAGGGAGATGCTCAAAGGTTTGCCGGTTGCCCTGGGCAACGATCGCCTCGTTCGTGCCCTGCAGGGTTTGAGGCAGCGAGTTCGGGCGGCGCGGATTGCGAGGCGATGGAGGGAGGGAGGGAGGGAGGGACCTCCGTGGGTCGTCTGGTCCGACCTCCCTGCTCGGGGGTCATCCCAGAACACATGGCACAGGATGGCATCCAGGCGGTTCGGGAATATCCCCAGTGAGGGAGGCTGCACAACCTCTCTGGCCGCGCTGTCCCAGTGCTCGGGCACTGCAGAGGAATGAAGTTCTTCCTCATTTTCAGGTGGAAGTTTCTGAGCGTCAGTCAAATTCTGCCTCTTGCCTCTTGTCCTATTGCTTGGTACAACCAAGAAGAGCCTGGTCCATCCTCTGACACCGTCTTTTTAGATATATATATGCACTTATTAGGTCCCCTCTCAGTTGTCTCTTCTCGAGGCTGAGCAGGCCCAGCACTCTCAACCTTTCCTCATAAGTGGGATGCTCCAGTCCCCCACTCATCCTCATTGCTCCACAGGACCTGCTCCAGGAGCTCCCTATTTTATTGAGGAGCCCACAACTACACCAAGTAGTTACGTCCAGTTGTGAAATGTAGCTGAGTTGCGAAATGAACAAGATACAAAGGATATTTGTAAATTTGGCAGCTTTTTGTATACATTGATGAAGAATATACATATGTTTGGATGTTACCCCTTCTGAAGGGAAAAGAAATTAACCAAAGGGCTCTCTGGCACAAGTGCAAATCAATCACTGAGCATGTTCAGATGTGCTGCATGGCTGTCAGGCTGAAGGTTAAAACATAAAAGAGTTTTCAGATGACTTTTAGTATGTCTGTGTTTGTAGGCGTGTTTTGATAAAGTAAGGAAAAGCTCAACTCTTTCTTTAAAAAGCTTGAGTTTGCCTGCACAAAACTTGTTGAGCAAGTGAAAGTGCAACACATCTAATGAGGTAATAAATACAACGTATTCATGTCTGCTGCATCTGATACATAAAATAATGTCTTTGGAAAGAGGAGAAACTTTTTCATGAAAGAATTCTTTCTAAATTATATTAGATTTACAGTTTAAGAGAGAACTTTTGGTCTTTGGAGCTGGGGTGTATGTTATTGATGAGATTGCTTTTCTTGAAATTAAATACATTAAGATGTCCACATGTAATTTTCAGAAGCAGTTTAATGTTACTTTGTGTGTTTGTTAACATTTGTTACATGTTTAAAAACAATTACAAGGAAAAGGTTTGTTTTATTCTTTGTTTTGTTTTCAAAAAAAAAAAATAATCTATGCCTTTAGCACAGGCTTTGGCATTTTAAAATAGTAGGTCTACCTGTGCTTTGCCACCTTGTCTGACAAATTATTTAACTTGCAAGTTCATTCATTTTTTGGTAAAATTAGTATTTTCTCTATGAAGCCACATGCTTAACCAAAATGTGAGTGAACGGTTTTGAAAGAAATTGCTGATACTTTTGAATATAGGAAGAATTGAGAAAACCAGACAGATTACAAAGGCAGAAGAGCTGCCTGGACTTTACTTTGAGGTGGTTTTGGTAGAGGTTTTTTTGATAATGGTCTTAACACAGAATCACAGAATAGCTGGGGTTGGAATGAACCGGAGATCATCCAGTCACGGCCGCTGCTAAAGCAGGGTCACCTAGAAGAGGTTACACAGGATTATGTCGAGGCAGTTTTGAATATCTCCAGAGACGGAGACCCCACAAACTCTTTGGGCATCCTGTCCCAGTGCTCTGTCCCCCTCACAGTTAAGAAGTTCTTCCTCATGTTCAGATGAAACAACAGTTGTGCCTACCCATGTTTTGAAGGCTGAGAGAAGAAAGAAGAGAAAGATAGGAAAATAAAATGTTGGATTGAATTGATAGAATATGGCTATTTCAAAATAAATAAGGCAAAATTTGCTTTCATTAAAACTGACATTATCTTTTCGTGTTCTAGAATCAGGTGCTGTTTTCACATTTGGGAAGAGCAAATTTGAAGAAGATATTCCTAGCAAGTTCTGGTTCAAAAATGACAAGCCTGTACTTATATCATGTGGAGATGAACATTCCGCTATTATTACAGGTCAGTATGCAAATGGAGCATATAGAATCATGCAATTGTTTAGGTTGGAAAAGACCTTTAAGATCATCAAGCTCAACCATTAAACCAGCACCCCATCACTTCCATAAACTGCCTCTTCCAATGCTTAACAACCCTTTCCACAAAAAAATTTCCCGCAATATCTAACCTAAACCTTCTCAGCGACAACTTGAGGCCATTTCCTCTCATCCTGTGACTTGTTACCTGAGAGAAGACACTGACCTCCACCTCACTACAGCCTCCTTTCAGACAGTTGTAGAGAGTCATGAAGTCTCCACTGAGCATCTTTTTCTCCAGGCCAAACAACCCCAGCACCCTCTGCCCTCCTCACAGGACAGGTACTCCTTCACCGGTTCCATTGTCCTTCTTTGGACACACTGCAGAGCCTCAACCTCTTTCTTGTAGTCAGGGTGATTCATAAAAGGTTATGTATTTGCACGGCTTTGAAAGTTAGGAATCTTATTTGAATCCTGAGGTAATATATGAAATGAGTTTGTGGAGAGGAGAAAGGGCTGTTCTGTGAGAACTGTTGAATGCCTTTGGAGTTACTTTGAGGTTACTCCGGGTTTTCACAAGACATGCCCAATAACTATCTACAGCAAGGTTGTAACAACAGAACCCAGCACAGTATTTAAAGTAGGCATGACTTTGTTCAGGTTGAATGTTTCTTGTGACTCTGACAGTGTTTAGCATGTTAGGTACCTTGTATCATGGAAGTAACAGTATCTGCTGAACACCATCAAGAAATTCACTAGATCTGCTTGAAACAATAGATACAATTGTATCTCTGAGATGAATATTTGAATTACTGTTAACTGTCAGGTGAGAATGACCCTTGAAAGAGCAACTCAATGAACTTCATAAAATCCTACAAAAATTAGAAGCAAATGGGAAAAGCATTCAAAGAAACACTGACACAATACAATGCGCATTATTGTTTCTTTTAATTTCTTTGAAATTACGGAGATGATACACATTAAAGAATTTGTTAATTTTATTTTACATGGAAAGGACTACTCTTGTGGATGATCATGTGTGTCAACTGATAGATAATAAGACTTAGTTGTTATAAAATTTATATGTGCGTTTTCAGGATATTTTAAATTGGAATGTAGTTATTCCTCATCAATAGCCAATGGGTCGTTGCTTATTAAATAATTTCTTGAGGGTTTCTTGCAATGTTTGCAATCAGAATTGAAGACACTGGATTTTTAGAAAAAACTGTTCCAGGCTTGATAGAAAAGACTACATTTCATGGACTGCAGAACATCTTGAGGTGAAATCATACAATAAATTTTTCAAGCCTAATTTCATAGAAGAAAAACTATACATGAATAGTTTATTTTGAACAAAAGTTTACCCTTTTTATTGGACTGAACCAGTAATATTAAATTACCTGTTGCATAAAATTATTCCGGAGGTAATCTGGGTCACTGTGACATTTTCCTTTTGAGTTTTATTTTTATATGTACTTCTATATGCCCACACCCAGCTTGTAATAACACTGGCATAGTTCTGTGTTTAAACTAGTTGATTTGAGTTGCCTCGTTGCATGTGCCTGTGCCAGCAATGTTACCCCAATCAGCAACAATCCCCTAGTTCCCATGTCACTGTAATAGTGACCACTTAGATAAAGCTTTTAAAGAAGTCAGCTTGGATAGGTTTGCATGCAGCACCAGTCCTCTACTGTCTTCCCTTTTCCCTTTATTTTAATACATGCAGCTTGTCTCAAAATGTCTCTGTAGCTCCCTTAGCTGTTGTAGTGGGCAGATACATCACCAGGGAAACTTCTGGATAATCAGCTCTTTATATTCTCAAAGCTTTTGAGAAGAAAGAACTGTAGAAGCAGTTTTTTGGTGCCAGCTTTTTTCTGGGTCATTGTAAAGTAGAGGAAAAAGTAGAGGTAAAATATGGGACAACAACAAGCAAAGGTAGAGAAACTGCAAGAGTCACACAAAGTGAAGATGGGAGAGAGGAAACCGTTGTCCCTCATTTGTTCTTCACACCTGTGCATGCCCATGTGCACATCACATTTCTGCTGTTAGATGGAGTTGGATGATACAGTGGAATTACAGCCCTTGGTGACTGACACTGAACTGCAGTAACACCTGGAATAAACGCTCCAGAGGTGCATGGTGGTAATGAGTTTACTGAGAAGGGTCTGTACCCTTGTGGGAAACCAGGAGCTTCTTCAACTTAACCTGACCTGGAAGAGATAAAAGACAAATGTCACCGAGGAAGGAAAAGTATCTCAAGCAGGTGTGTGTGTTAATGCATGTTTAATTTTATTTTCAGTCCTTATTTACAGGTTATGAAATTCTCCCTCTTTTTTTTCCACACTTTGGAAGAGGGAGTGGGACCTATGTTTGTAGGGATCAGTGGGAATATGAGGTAGATTCAATTCTAATAGAAATGTATCAATTTTACAGTAATGTGTCTCAACAATCGTGTAAAACAATCACACAAACTGATATAAGACATTCCTTAATGCTGAATGTGGGCAGGAGAGACAACTATATCTAGCACTGAATCTTGACTGAATACTAATGGAAATACTGTACAAGAACTAGTGTTTCACATTCAAAACAAAATATTCAGAACCTTTCAAATAAATCTTTCATCTAATCCAGCATCAATATTCCCATTTGACTTTTATGAAGAAAAGCATAAACTAAGTATGAGACACTCTGTCTTTTGTCTTTCTAGGTCAGGAGTTAAGATGTCTGGAATTTTATGTACATGCTGTAGCTGTATGTTGGAATAGAAAGGACCAGTGACAGTTCCTGGCTTTGAGTTGGTTTGCTGGACTAGTTGAAGAAGCATTTCCTTCTCCAGTTTTGGAGTTTGAGATTGATATATGTGTTTCTTTATTTATTTGCTGTCTGCTATTAGCATAAATACCATTAAAATGTTCAAGCAGGATATTTTTTTAAACTGTATTCTTCTTTGGGTGTTTAATGCAGTCATGAGCAGTATATCTTCCAGCATCATTTGTAACATGTTTAATAATAGTTCTTGCTCCATTTCTATACTTTTTGGCCCAAAACTACTGACAGTCCATTCCCTGCATCTTTTATAACTGCAGGATTTGTAAAGCAATTTATTCAGACTCTTTGGGAGCTCGTGTGAAGTGATGATACACATAATTTTAAGAATCTCCTTCCAATACCTGTCTATTAAATTGTCTTTCCTACAGGACTCTCAAAGTTAACAACTGTCTTATTGTTTATTTGCCTTGACTAGAGTATCCTAGGCAGCTTGCCCACATTTGATCAGAGACTGATCGTGTTCAAAAAGGGGAAAATGGTGATGAATGAAGACACCTTTTCTGAACTCAATGCTCTGGAAAGAATTGAAGCTCCCAATGCAAGAGGGTAGAAGGAAAGAAAGAAGTATCATTTGTGAAAGTAGGAGTGAACAGAACCTCATATGGAACCACAAGAATATAGTATATTCATAATTTTGAGTTTTCAAAAGCATTAAACATTCAAAAAGGAGACCTTGGAATCTCTTCAGGTCTTTTGACACCTTATTTCTTCCAGTCTTTCTGCTTACCAGCTGGTCATCAGAACAAGTTGCAGAATCTTTTGCATCAACTTCCAGGAGAGAATGAGAAAGATTAGTACACATTTATGTTGATGCACTATTTTTGTTTGTGTGACTCTAAATGTTCTCATTGTTCCTGTTCCTGACTGTTCCTGTTGCTCAATAAAGTTGTTATTTTGAGAATATCATAACTTGCCTAACAAAACTGTTGTCATTCCGGTTTTTCTGAGAGCTATTTGAATTGTGTATGAGTTTTGAATTAACTGTTATAATAGTTTATTCACAAAATACCATAAAAAATAACACAAAATAAAAAAAGAATAGCACCAAAAAAAATCTTGATGCCTGGCATACGATACTCTGTCCAAAATGCTACCTTTTATATTTTATTCAGATACAGTTTCTCAGTAGAATCTCTTAGTAAATGCTCAAAATCTGTACATTGTCTCCCCATTTTATTTCTCTCCCATGTTAATATAATTGAGAAAGCAAAGGAGGGAATATGTAAAACATACCTTTGAACTCAGGTGATAGGAATACTTGGCAGCCTGCCATGATGAAACAGGGCATTTCATATTTTTTATTTTTTTTTTCCCAGCTGCCAAATGAGTACCTTTAGTACACTTTATGAACCATGAGGATCACATGATCCAGTGAGGTTCCCAGGAATCACTGTTGTGGTAGCAGCTAATCATGAGAAATGTACTTGTTAGGAGACACTCTCTTCCTGAAGTCTCTCACAAAACCTCTATTAGTAAGTGCCTTCCCTAAAAGCCCTGAATTGATGTTGGCATACATGCTTTGGAGAAACACTCCAGTTTTACATCAGTATTAAGATGGAAACTGGTGTTGGAAGTGAATTTTGGTCACCAAAACAGTTTGAGTGTTCCTTTACATTATATCCTGTTCTTTCACATCTGCTCAGAGTCATCATCTTGCTGTGCTGGACCTGTCTTGTATCAGCCATTCCAGCTGGTAAATGGCCACAATCTCTGGATGAGAGCAGCAAAGTAAAAGGAAAAAAGACCAAGAGCAATATCAATTTATGAAATTTTGAAATGGTCTTTGCTTTTTTTCTGCTGTTGGATTAATTCTCATTTCAATTCATCTGTGCTGATGCCTGAAGATATCTCAGTGGGCAGTTATTAAAATAGTGCCTTTTGCATGCAAAATTACATCATATTTCTTGGCCAGCTTAGATTGCATCGTATCTATTCTAAGCCCTGATTTGCTGTACAGACCCAGATATGTTGCTTCATTACAGGCTTTTGTTTAGGTTTCTCACCATTGTTACTAAATCAGTGTTGTGAATCACAGAATATTCTGAGTTGCAGGGGACCCATGAGGACTATCAAATCCAACTCTTCAATGAGTGGCGTTATTAACACCAAGTTTTAATCAACTGAGCTAATCTCAGGCTCCTCTGGAGTGCCTGTTAGTTTTCATTCAATGTCTGAATTACCTGCTTCCTAGATTTTTTTATTTTCTGTTATACTCTTAGGAAGCCTGAAATTGTAAAAGGCTGTCACTCAGTTTAAAAGAATGTGAAAAAAAATTCCTCTCATCCATTAAGCCTCTTGACTTACAAAGAAATGCCTGAGAATTTAAAGACTGGTATAAGAAACAGCAGATTATAGGATGAAAAGCAGGACCTGTTTGAATTTTGCATGGATAAAAGAGAATGTGCTTAAATTGAATTAAGGCAGCTTGGCATCATACTCCCACATAAGTACTGCTGTCTTATAAAGGCAGTTAGGCAGTAGAAAGCAAGGATACAAGGAAGAAATACCAATATAGGATGAATGCCTTTTGCTAATAAAAATTCTTTCTGTTAAAGGTGTGACAGACAGCTCTGTATGTGTTTTGACATGATTGCATTATAAACATTGGGATAGTGATACAAATGCTATTAGTAGAACACTGTGATCGTAGACTTGACCTCAGACTTCCTTCCTTTCCAGTTTTCCTGGGAAGATGTAATACTGACACATAGCCCCATGTGCCAAGAATTGTCAAACCTCGCAATTTGATGAGGACTTTAGGTAGTTATTACCAGTTGTTGGGGGGAGGGGGATCTTTTGTTTCTTGGTAATTTTTAAACTATGTGGTTATATTTAAGAAAATAAATGGATTAGAATAATATTACAAGCCAGATTTCTTATTTTCTTTTATTAAAAACATTTCAATATCATATTTCAAAGTCTCTGTAAATCACACTCAGAATCTTCACAGGGAACCTACTGTACTGAAGGTACAAACAGACATTTTGGCATTACTATATGGAATTGCTGTTGTGCATTGTCATCGTGATAATTTTTGATAGCTAGGGTGACAACATTATGATGGAGTACTAACTCACAAAGCTCTGCAAAACTTTATCAAAAATAAACTCCTTTTATCAGTTGTAAAAGGGTCTTTTTCATTCATTGTGGTTTGTGGTTTCTGTATTTGTTTTTTGTTTTGTTTTGGGTTTTTGTTTTGTTTTTGTTTTTTGTTTTTGGTTGGTTGGGTTTTTTATTATTTGTTTTTTGACTTGGGGTTCTTTTGGACAAATCGGCTTCTATTGTTTTGCAAGGATTTATATTGGAACAAAGGTTTTATCTTTCAGTGGGAATTTTACAGCTTTGCAGAAGGTAATAGTTAAAAAAAATGAAATAAAATGCATTAATGTTTAAATATTGTTAGGAGTCATTTTTGGCTGTCTAATTTGCATGCCTGATTGACAAAATTTTAATCTGTTCTTCTACCATCCTCAGAAGCTTCATTGTCACGGTCAAACTTGCACGTTCAATGACAGACCATATGAACTTCTGAGAGAACTCTAGCAGTGCTTGTGTTGAAGATTTGTAACCTGATGTTTGCATTTAGGTATACAAAACTTCCTGACTGCATGTTGGATTTATGCTTTCCTTCTTTCTATGCAGAGTAAAAGATTAATGCAGTTTGTGAACACATTTGAAAATTTATCAGAAACTATATTCAGTAGAAATGTAGCTTTGTAAATCATTTTAACAGAAAATATTTCGCAGTAAAAGAAATATCCCACCCTAAAAAATCATGCTGAATATTACGGATTTCAGCTTGTATTAGTCATAAAACTGCACTATTCATTCCTGTCTTTGGATTAAAAGATGTGGATGCTCAGTTAAATGTGCTGTTATTTTGTAAGAAGGCCTATAGATACAGTGGTTTCTGAACAGCAGGGTCTGTCCAAGAGTACATCTTGTTTTCTGAAGAGCACTTTATCTGTTTTGTAATTAAAAGGAAGATGTTTGTTCTCTTTTTGTCCCGTCTTCTGGCTGGGAATTTCTCTCTTAAATAATGCAATTAATATTTTTGAACTGAAAAATCACAAGGATATTAATTAGTGTTTACACTTAAGTATTGAATTGCCTAATCTTAAACCTTACATTAAAAAGGAAGTGGATAACAGCAGTGTGTAAATGACCACCTTGTCTTGAATGAGATATTCAAACATTTCTATTGGTTCTGTCTGTGCTTTTTTTTTTCAGGCAAAGGTAAACTCTACATGTTTGGCAGTAATGACTGGGGCCAGTTAGGACTAGGATCAAAGAACACTGTCAGCAAACCAACATGTGTTAAAGGTTTGTTTAATTTTTCTTTTTTTTTTTCTTTTTGAAAGGAGACCCTTGTGAAAAGGTGCTTCATAAGGTGCAGTTCCAAAATGACTGATTCTGCCATTTTTACTCATTACATGTAATATATTACTGCACAAGATCATGAAGTAGTTTAAAAGGATCCCTGATCAATTTTCTATCACTTCCAGATTCTGAGTCCTTTTGCATCTGAAGGTTACTTCAGATACATAGAATCCTGTCATTTTTGAGGGCTAAAAATGTAGTATTTCCTGACAAACCACATCTTCATTGTTACTGAAAAGCCAATAATCAGATACTTGGTCTCTGCATTGTTGTCCACGTGTTAGAGTTCAAACAACATTGTGTAACCCTTGTGTCATTTCTTCTGCCTGTAAACAAAAAAAAAATCTAGCAGAAACTTTTTACAAGTACTGCTACATTTTTATCAAGTAAAAGAAATACCCATGGGAGCATAAATGTTAATACATTTGTATGAAGCAGTAAAATAAATGCCTATATTCTTTTATGTGTTGTAAAATGCATTTTCATTGCACTGTGATTTTCTTGATCTTTCCTAGCTGGTTTTATCTTGTCAAACAAAACTAAGTCAATACTTTTCCCTATCTCCCTACTTATGTCAAGTCAGATCTATCCCATTAACACATTTCTTTTCACCATCAGATGTTTATCTTCATCCATTCTGCCAGCTGATCGATCTGTTAGCTTATTGTTAAAAACAAATTATCCTGCTTGTTCAAACTCTGTTCTTCCTGATTTAGTTTATTCTACTGTCCTTTATTTGCTCCTGTCTCTATTTCACTTCAAGGGGAGAATGCAGCTACTCTCAGGTTCACATCTTCTGTCAGCCATGTGAGAGATTGATTCTTACCTTGGCTTAAATGGATTGGGTGTCAAGTTTTGTTTTTACTATCAAATTGCAATGGAGAATAAAAGATGAAGAGAAGATGACAGCAATTCAAACCAGACCTGGCATCCATTGAAAAAAGTCACAAGGAGGGTATCTTTCTTCTCTTGGTGATAGGCAGCAGGAGAAAGTCCTGGAACTTTTTTCACTAGCTTGTGGTCATCACTTGGCTTTGGGAATGGGGTTATTCTGGTTGGAGCCAAATGGTTGTGACTGCATGTTTTCTGAGCAAATATCGTCTGGGACTTGATTAGAAACTAATGAAACTGGTTATGAAAAATCACTAGCAACATTGTAAATACATAATTTCTCATCAAATACAATTGATAGCCTAAAAGGGAGAAAGGTTAGGGAGTACACTCTTCTGAAGAGCTGATTAAATTCATCTCTGAAGTTCGAGACAGACTTTTGGGATATAAAGCAGCAAATTCAGATTGTAGGAAGAAGTTAGAATTGGAAGTGTTATGGATTCAGCTGATAGTAGTGGTACGTGTCAGGACAGGCAGGAATCTGAATTTGGACAATATATGGTTGTGTCTGTGTGATAGATCAGAGGCGGTTCATGCATAAGTAGATAAATTTATTTGGTGACTTGGTAGGTGATTGAAGGGACTTTAATCTGAATGTTCTGGAGCTGATGAAAGTTGATTTGGATGGACTGAAAAAGGATTTGTGAAAGGGCTAATTGTTGACTTTGTCATGGACCAGTGCAGTGGAGAAGTAATCAAATATATATTATGTAAAAATAATGGCTTTTTTAAGGTCATTGTATAGGGTTTGTGGACATGACTGAGAGAAGATAAATTGTTGGCAATGATCAGTAATTGGAGAGAGGATGGAAGACAGCGAGATTGTCTTTTTCTTCTGTTTCTGAAATGGAGTGCACTTGCCTTAGGAGAAGAGGCACCTCTGTATTCTTTCTTTGCCAACAAAATAATTCTTGACTCCTCTCACATACATTCCCAGTCTTTCAAAATGACCAGACTGCAGAGAAGAGCTTGCAGCAGGTGGGTGCTGAGCTGAAATTGAGACAGGATGTAAATGTGAAAAATGTAGGCACTAATCCAGAGAGGGCTGTCCTTAGGAATTGAGTTTAGTTATCAGTAAAAAGGCAGTACAGAGTAAAACTCTATTAAAAAAAGGGATGTGTGCATAATCAAGGGAGATAGGGATGGTAAGATGAAAGAACAGTATGGTTTTAAAGATTTAAAATAGTGGGAAAAGTATAAGAGGGAGCTAAGAATAGTAATGTTAATGAAAACTGAAGACAGATTTAAACGTGCATTTTATCCTGCAGCTTGATGCTTTATTTGAGACATATCCTCTAAATGGTAAATTCCAGGAATTGTGGCATTGTGTTTAAGTAACCATCATCAAGTTAACTTGAGTGTCTTAAGTTTTCAAGGTGCGATCTGTTTTCTTCTCCTGGGGAAATACTGACTTAGTAAGTTGTGCTAGGTTCAAATAGGCAACAAATTTTATTACATTCAGAGCTCCCTCTAGAGCAGAGCATTTTGTTGTTGAAACAGCTATTGGGTTGTTTATAATTTCTCCTCCACCTTTCACTTTTATTCATAGCTTTAAAACCAGAAAAAACGAAAATTGCTGTTTGTGGAAGAAACCACACTTTAGTTTACACAGGTATGTAATCTGTATTATATACATGTTATAATTAGATTTCTTTCTTTACTTTCATGCAAAATTACATCAGGAAGCTCAGGACTGTTGAGGAAGGAAAAATAAATGAAAATGGCACTGCTAAAACTTGGGGTTTGATATCCAGTTTTTAGAATATTTGATTTATTCTGAGCCAATGCATTTATAAACTAATGTTATATAGCAGTTTGTCAGCAATAGACATAGGGAAAATTTCTTGCTGGCATTTGTGATGTGGTTAACAATTATCAATATTTCATTTAAGCCCTGTAAAGGTATATTATTATTTTTACATACATTTGTACTCAAATTTACCTTTGATAAATAATATTTATTAGTATGAAGTTATATATTTGAGTAAATGTAGTAGAAGTGCATGTTTTCATTTCTTCAAATTTTGTTGCATTTTGTTTAGACAACATAGCCTGCTATTTCAATGACAAGTTGTTTTATTAAGCTATAAATAAATAAACTGTAAATTTAAGCTTAAAAATAAATTTATAGAGAGACAGTATCCAAAGAATTCATGCAAATTCTTGTCATGCTTCTATAATTTATGTAATGGAATAGCCATCTTTGTGGTTGCAATCCTTTCACTTTCAATAATGTTACAAAGAAGTTTGTTTCATTATTAGGAGGTTTATATATATGGAGTCTGAGCACTGTAAATAAGACTATTAGAATAAACCAGAACATTTTAAGAGCAGTCATTATGCAAGACTGCAGAGGGTATTAGTCACTTTTGGTGTACACATTAGCTAGATCATTTGTGGCCATTTATATAGCAAGGACGATTTACAAATTGTATGTCAGTTGCTTTTCACATTTCTGTCTTGATTTCTGTTAATGACAGCCTTTATCTGTTTTATCATAGATAAGCACTTTAGATGTGAAACATACTAAAATTAAAAATATAAATCTGAAAGTTCTCTTGAGTTGAAGATACCAGTCATCAGTGTTAACTTTAAGATTCTGAAACAAAATACCTAGTTAATTAAATTGAAAGTTATATGAATATTAAAATGAGTAGAATATTTCTAATAAAAAAAAACTAAGTAAAAATATATTTAATTCACAGTACTCAAAACGATCAATTTATTAATCTCTTTAATTTACATACTAATACAGCTCCTGTTTTCTTGTCTGTGATATAATTCACCATTTTCCTCAAAATATACTTTATTTATGGAAGAAGCTGCTTCTGGCTGCCCAGGCTACTGGTAGTAGTTTTTTCAAAACTCTTGCAGAACTTCAAGTTATATTTAATTTTTAGATCAGTCTTCAGAATATTGGGGAATGCAGACACTCTAAGTGCACGTAAGGCTTTTAGGATGTTCCGATCCAAGTGTGTGCAGGAATGTCTCCTACAAAAGGAATTACTAATGTAGTCAAGGTCAAGGTTCATTCAGGGCAGTAGACCCAACATTTTGTGTGACATTTTTCCACTGAAAATTAAATTATTTGCTCCAGTTTCTTAATTTTTTGTATAACGTGCTTTTCTGTATGCAGAAAAAGGAAATGTGTATGCTGCTGGAGGGAACAGTGAAGGTCAGCTGGGATTAGGTGACACAGAGGAAAGGACCACATTTCATATAATAAGTTTTTTTACCAACCAGCACAAGATCAAGCAGCTGGCAGCTGGATCATACACGTCAGCAGCAGTAACTGGTAAGATCAACTGCTAATAAAATCTACTTATGTGTGTCCAGCCTGGTGTTCCAGGGAAACACGTGTCCCAGCATTCTCTCTGCATAATGTGGGCGTATTTTCTATCTTCCCTGTCTTCTTTCCTTGGCAACCATAGTCGTTTTTTGATAACCACTTGCCAGTTTTAACCCAGTCTAGTAAGGGGTGGAAGTCTCATTAGCTTTGTACAATTTTAGTGAAAGTAGACCTTCTTCTTGAGTGATGGCCTGCAGTGGGAGCTCAACCTGGACTAGTTTAGTGGAAATCCTTACAAGGGAAAAAGAAAGTATGAATATCCTCAAAATGGAAAAAGTCTTCAGTTTATTTCCGTGGAAGCCACCTACAAAATATGAATCTTGTAAAAACTAAGCATCTCCAATTCCACTTCTTATTGCAACTGTTCTGGTCAGAAGACCAGTGTACAGGTCTATTGGTACAGGTTACACAGCTGTATCATTCCTTACTAATTCTGAGAGAGTCCAAACCCATTACCTGTTTCTCAGGTGGCAAAATTATAGCATCCTATTATGTTGAAATCCACCTTGTTATAATACTTTCAGTCACTGGATGGTGGTCCTTTGTTACTCTATAATGTACTTTCTCAGAGTCTTGCTATAAAGCAGCAGCAGTTTCTGTACATGTTTAGGATAAGTTATTTAGGCTGTAATTTTAGAATGCTAGTCTGCTTGTTTGTTTTTTGCTTTTTTTTCAGCAATTGCTAACATTCTCCTGAGATTTTTCAGACAACTTTGAATGATTTAAGTTCCCTGCACTGTCTCAATAGCATTGTAGATGGTGCATTTTTTTTATTTACAACTTATTTCCCACCAATAAGAAATATGCAGAGAGAAGACCTTACCTCTTCTAGAGGGGATTTTTCATGTTGTTTGCTACCCTTTTTTTTTTGTTTGTTTATTTTTGTTTGTTTGTGTTTTCACTGCTGCTGTTGCTCTTGATGTCAACAGATGCTGGTCTTAATTAACCTGGAGCAGATATTGTGGTAGTTTAAGGAAAGCAAAATTGAGCTGGGCAATATAATCACCTGTGAAGAGAACTGAAAGATAAGGCATAAGTGGGATGTTTGGCAAAGCCAGAACAGAAAGTAGGTTTGGAAGAATGGGAAAGGGGTGACTCGCCCCTGGAAATTTGAAGATACCTTAAATTTGTTGTAATATTATCATACTGACCTCTGGCAACTGAATTGTCTTGCACACTCAATCTTCCTCTTTCTGATGGAATGGTTTTACGTAGTACTGTTCCTGTTTCTCTTTGTGGTCTAACACCAGTTGATGAGTAAGTGTTCTGTATCACTTTTGAAAAGCTTAAGAGATTCCTTTTTACTTCAGACTGCTTTGTTGCATTGTGCTAAATATCATTTTATGTGCCTGAGACATTTAGTAGTAGTATCATACAAAGAATTACTTAAACACTCTTCTGTAGGTAGATTAGCTTTTTATTAGTTTTGTTTTGAATCTATTAATTATCTATGTCTTCTTTTAGAGGATGGGCAGCTTTTTGTGTGGGGTGATAATTCAGAAGGTCAGATTGGTTTGGGCAATGAATCCTATGTCAGTGTCCCTTGCCGAGTGGATGTTGGAAAACCTATTTCCTTTGTATCCTGTGGATATTATCACTCTGCCTTGATAACAGGTAAGAGAATGGGAATAGAGGTTAGTGGGGACAGGTTTTTAAATTCTTGCCTGTGTAAAGTCATTTATTACTTTTGAAACTAGATATGCCATAGTTGTTAAAAACTGCCATGTGACAGAAAGTCATCAGTGTAGTTTTGTATCACATTGGGAGAAAAAACCTGCAGCTCATTTTCTGCATTTGCACATTACTGTGCAAAAGTGTATTAGAAAGAATGTTATTTATCTTCATGAAGATTGTGACATATATTGTAGTTTAGTACTATGGTTTCAAAAATCCAACTTGTCTTGAGATTATTCATTTTTTGGTGATGATCAAATAATAATCTCCATCTTTTCTAGAAATATAGATATTGGATAGTTAGTATGTTATTAGGAAAAATTAATGTCATTTTCTAGTAATGCAAGATTGTTGTCAGAGTTTGATGTTATGTCTTAAATTTTAGGTTTGGAAGTCAGTTAAACAGGCATGGTATGAGGAGAAGCACATGCTATAGTGAGCTGTCTGATCTCCAAACCAATTCACCTCTCTGTTGCTTTCCCCTACTCTCTTCCCAGCTCTCTGTTGCTTTCCAAAGCGAAGATTCCACTCTTTCTGTAATAATGACAACATGGTTGAATTTATCAGCCAATATTGACGGTGTTATGTATGAGCAGCCATGAATTCCTCTCTGCCATATAGATTTACATTATTAAACTTTACAGTTTGGTCCCCTCAGAGTAATTAAAGATTTCAAAGGATCAATAGTTTTGATTGTAAAGCTTTTAATGGGTACCCAGGAGCTAGTCCATCAGATACCTTTCTCAAGTTTCTTGATAAATGTTGTTTTTCCACATACAATATATTATTGCATTCTGAGAACATGCTGTTAACAGAATGAGAGCTTGCAACAGTGGACAAATATTAATTAGGTGTTATGCTGCTAGTGTGCAACTTTTTTAACAGATTCTTTATTACAGTAAATAAATTGTCTGGGACCGATGAGAAGCTCAGCATGTGTTAGGAAATCTGCAGCTTCCTGAACCCAGAATAAATGGGGGAAAAAAAGATTGCTTACTTGAAGGATGCAGTAAGAAGGTGTGTATCTCTGCCTTAGAGCCAAGAGCTGAACTTCTGAAGACTGCAGTGGAATGTTACAAAAGCTCTCATTTGTAGAAGTGTTGAGGACAAGCATCTAAGAGTAAAGAGAGAACAGTGTGTGTCAAGTACTCTGAAGGAGTGGAAAGTTGTAATGAAAGGGGATAAGAAAAAAGGCTTAGGGTTTCAGCTGGTTAAGAAAAATAGAGCCTCTCAAAATATTAATAGGAAGACAAACTGATTATCACCTGTGAAAATGAATTGTTGAATCTGTTACTACTTAAAAAGGCCTGAATATGAGATGGAAAATCTCAATTTAGAGGCTTAATATCTGCAAATCCTGCCTGAATTGGGCTTCAGTCTGTCTCACTGAAACTACTGACACACACATGACCTTTTCTGTGGTGAAAGTATAAATTTTTTTTATTACTTTCCTTTGGGCCCTTGCCAACAGTTTTATTTGACTGATACTTCTGTTGCCAGTAAAATTCAGTATTGGACATCCAAGTACTTTTGCTGAATTAATCCTCTGTTGCACTAGTGTCAGTGTGTATCCAGTTTAACAAACTTTATGCATTTAATCCGAGTGTACCGTAGTAACACAATGTGTTCCTTGTCAGTTATTAGATACTACAGAATTCATACATTTTGATGTCTAATCATCAAATAATGTACTGTGTTTAATAATTATAACATAGTTGCAGGATGCAAGACCCAATACATGCTGTCACGCTGAACTGATGAGCATGGCACCATGTGGTTCTCTCTTTAATATGCTTATGTTAGACATAAGGTGTGCACTAGCTAAGCAAACCGTTAGGATCACAGGCATATCTGGCTTAAAACTAAAAGGTGGTTAATGAGGATACTAGAATACATAGTGTGGACACAGAGTGCCCTCTCCAGGGCAGGATGTTCATTAATAAGAGACTGTTGAAATAAAAACTGGTGATGTATGTATTCCAGCACTTTTAATTTTTTTTTAACTGAAATTATTATTTCTTTGAAACAGGTAGTTTAAAAAAGATTTTTAGTAGGCTCTCAAAGATGTTTAACTACTGTAAAGCACTGCTTATCTAACAGTTCCAAAAAGATTTATCGCATTTCTTACTTTTGCTTTCTAGAAGATCTTCTTTTCAGACAGTGATTCTACTTCTAATACTAGTAATTCTACTACTAATACGTTAGTAACCTGTCTTCCATGTACACATGGGCCCCATTGGTGCCAAAGAAGTTGTAGAATAGAAGAACAGAATCTATCATGAATATTTTTAATGAAGAAGCACTTCTGAAATTTAGAATTTTATACTTATTTCCGTATGCAAATTAGGAAACAGTTCATGCTTGAAAGATGATTGTTTGCTCCCTTTCCCTCTCCTTTACATTCTTCAGAGTTTCACTGAAAAGAAGTTTCCAGCCCTCTTTGAGCCTTTTCCCTGCATGTTTCCTTTCCTTTCTCTTTGCAGGCTTGGGATGCTGGGTCTCAGTGTTTGAGATACGTCTCAAACAAAATGACATAGAAACAAAGAGCTGGAAGAGTGTAGCAACCTTACATAGATCCTTACTTGGCATGCCTTTGACCTCACTCACTCAGGAGGAGACAGTTTTCTGGAAAGCATTAAGCTTGGCTAGCTTGTGTAGCTCATTTGTCCACTGTAGGAGATGGAGAGCAGGAAAAGCCAATGTATCTAACCACTGCTCTGGTGTCTACAGCAGAATTAGATTTGTGGAGCCAGAAAGGAATTGAATACATTAGCTCTCTTCTGGTGTTTCCCCTGCCTGAATTGTTACTGTAATCAAGGTCAAGATAAATGCTAATTGAAAAGACAGCTTTTCATGAAGACCTTTGCAGGTTCCCTGAATTCCTTTCTTTAATGTATTTTGTCATTATTTCTAAGGAGTGATTTTAAATATCATTCATCCCACAAGCACTTCCATGCACTGTATTTCAGTGTTTTAGATGGGTTTACCAGTTTGGTCTTGAACAAATAGGTCTTTTCTTCTTGTTGTTCATTCCTTCAAGAAGTCATGGAGTGATCCAGTTCTTTTGTTCACCACTCTCATTTGCCCTTGAGAGACATTTTCCATTTGCTTGCCCTTTTCCATGACACACTCCTGTGATCTAAAGTTTAGTGGTACAGAAAATATGCCACGTTAGGGAAAGTTCAACACCTGAGAATGTGACTCATATGAGACAAAAAATTTAAATAACCATGTTCTGTTGTGAACAGAATGTCCTTAAAATGCGGGTGTACTACATACAGTACATCATGTCCTTAGCATGCAGATTTACTGCAAGCATACTGCACTCAAAATTTATCTGGGTTTAACTGGATTCTTTTTATGCTTTATTGCAATTCTTCATAGCTTTTAGACTACTATTTGGCTTAAAGGGATGTGTAATGTATTCAGAAATTGCTTTAGTAAATGGTTTTATCTTTGTTAGCTTGATTATTAAGTTGAAAAAATGTAATAAACTTGATTAGTTTGGGAAGTCAATGGAAGCTTGGCCATTTGAATCTCTAATCCTATTAATTAGATTGTGATTGGATTAATTTTTTCAGTGCAGTAGTGTTTAAAAAGAACTGCTGGTCTCTTCAAAGAAAACTCCATAAGCAGTTATCTCCCAAGTGCTTTTGGGGGTTTATTAACTCATTTCTAAAAATATATGGCTGATCTAAGAGTATTAAAATAATACTTACCTTCAAAAAATGCAGGGTTCTTTTTGGGTTTGGTTTTTTTCCTTTCTTTTCACTTTGAATCCCTAATAAAATCTCTTTGTCAGCAGAATGCTTTGGTTACAGAAAACTTCACATTGCAGTTGATTTTTCTCTTTTTAATTGGCCTGCTGTTTTGGAACAGAAAATTGATGCTGCTGTAAATAACTGCAAAGTATCAGCCTGTGCAGAGTATTTCTGCACATAGATAGAAGAATAAAGATCAGAAATGAAGCAGGAAATCAAACTGAACAGAAAAGCCTAAACATGGTCCATACATTGGAAATGAAATTAAATATACTTTTTTTGCAGCTGAGATAAATTGCTGATTCTTAAAAAACACAGATTGAAATGATTACAAAACAACTCCATGGGGAAAAAGTGTAGAAGAACGTAAGAAAGCCTCCAGAAGACATGACTGAGAGAGGATCTCAGAATGTCAGTCAGTGTCTGCAGGGAGGTGTCAGAAGATCGACAAGGCTCTTCTCTGTGGTGCTGAGCAATAGGACAAGAGACAATGGGCAGAAAGTGATGCACAGGAAATTCCCCCTGAACATGAGAAAGAACTTCTTTCCTGTGCAGTGACCAAGGACTGGAACAGATTGCCCAGAAAATGTGTGAAGTCTCCTTCAGTGGAGATATTCCAGAACCATCTGGATTAAATCCTGTGCCATGTGCTCTGAGATGACCCTGTGTGAGCAGGGAGGTCAGACCCCATGACCCACTGTGATCCTTTCCTATGGTTCTGTGATTCCATGAAAGGTATTTCTCCACAGACATATGCAGGTAACCCAAGTGTTATGATATTATTGAACTAGTTTGTGTATTCAGGAAAGAAAATGTTAGAATTATAGAAAAAATAAGGACAACTGGAAGGATTGAGTTACACCTCTGCTCATGAGAGTTAGGAAATACAGCTGTTATCCTGTTTCATTGTCTTTCTGAAGATAATGGAGTTCTGTGAATAGATTGTTGGTGACTACTCGACAGCCTGAGTCCCACCGAACCTTGCAGAAAGCTTGACACTGAGTAAGATCATGTTATTCTCATTTCCTGAGTGCCTCCATATGCAGTTAGAGCATTCAGAAAAGGCAGTAAGTCCAGTTGCTAGAGTCAGAAGAATAAAAGTGGAAAAAAAAACCCGTGAGTTGAGATAAGGACAGTTTAACAGGTAAAACAAAACCCATGTGTGCCAGCAAGGCAAAACAAGGAATTCATTCACTGCTTCTTGTGGGCATGCAGGTGCTCAGCCATCCCTGGATCAGCAGGACTCCATCATAGGTAACTGTGACTTAGGAAGAAAAATGCCATCGTTCCAAATATCCAGATTAGAAAGAAGTTATAGGAAGAGTAACCTTTTTTTTAAAAATAATTCTGGTCACATTATGCTATGGAACGACTGCCGTAGTCCTGTTGGGTATACAGTTCTTTTCTTACTGTCCAAATTACACACAATTTCATGTCATTTACTGTGATTTTTTTTCTATATATCTTACAAGAAGTAAGTGTGGATTTTCCATCAAAATTCCATGCAACATTATTTTCTGTTTTAATTTGCATTCTTACAAGCAGCTTCAGTTGACGTAAATGCCAATTACAGACCAAATCGTAACCTCTCAGAAGTAGGATGTATATGGTTTTGGTTCTCCCTTGGCTACATTTCTTGCAGGCTAAATATGCAATTCTAATCTTGGAGGGAGCTAAAATCTAGCACCTTCAAGTCTTTGCACAGCTGTTTGAGTATTATACAAATATGTTCAATTATCCTGTAATGCTCATACACTTTTTTAATGATTTGCATCTGTAGCAGTCTTGACAACCCATCCTTGCTTCTGAGTGCATGCTGGAAACCATGCCCTGGTCCGTATTTTCACAGGAGATGGTGAGCTCTATACTTTTGGAGAACCTGCAAATGGGAAACTGGGATTATTGCCTGAACAGCTGAAGAACAATAGAGTCCCACAGCCTGTACTGGGAATTATGGAAAAAGTTAATAAGGTTGCTTGTGGTGGAGAGCACACAGTGGTGCTGACAGGTATGTAATTTAACTTGCCTTTTTTTTTTTTTACAACCCCATAATTTAGTCTCAAATTCAATTTACTCTATAGAATTTACATCCCACTGAAATGAATGTAAATGGGATCCTGCTTGATACCACTAGTAACAGCAGTTGCGTGACCTTGCCTTTATCAAGCAAGTTCCCATGTTTTATTTGATGGTATAAATGATATATGGACTTGTTTTGCTTGTAAGAAAATCCTCTAAGAGCTCAAATGACCAAAATGAGGTAACCTTCCACAGATGGGATCTGCACAGCATGCTGAGCCTGTTCAATTACACACAGCTAGGGATTCCCAGCATCTGAAGGGATGGGAGCTTATTGATACTATCTTGTTTTTCTTTATAGTCTTAGCTCCAATAAATAGCATTTTAAGAGAACTTTATGTAGTCTGAGAACATTTCTTACTAGAATTGTAATATGCCAGCACCTCCTAGTGCAAAACAGATGATTAATGTTTCTTTCTTCTAAGGTACTTGAAAGTGGTATTGCAGTGATGGGGGAAATTTTAAAGGAAAGGTTCCATTCTGTAGGAAATTTAAATATAACCTTGAATATTTAGGAAAGTGTTTAGGAAGTCACTTTTCAAGTAACTTCACTATCTACTGGATGCCTAAGTGGATTAAATATCTCTTGTTTAGATTTTGCTTGTGCCTTTGAGCAGAATCTTTAGCACACATATAAAACTAGTACAGATACAGACATTTGACATGTTGTACAAGTTATGAATATCAGCAAATACAGCTGTTAGATATTAGTTCACAGGGCCACATGTATAGTACTTGGAAGAAGGTGTATATTACTGAACTGTTAAATAGTTGTATGCCAGGGGTAACCAAGCTTTTCCAGGAGATATGTGTAGAGTTGTTTGTTCCCACAAATTCTATCCTGAACTATGGTGGTGGAGAAGCAGGAAAGGTAAGTTTGACCTTGCCAACAGATGGTTTAAAATATACCTGCTTTGACTTGTAATGAATATAATGTCTGTAAGGCTGTATAGCCTGTAATTATTCTCCTACCAAAATACAAAAGGTATAAAAACAAGTTGAATGTATAGATATCAGTCCTTAAACCTGTATTCTGAAAATTGTACATGCTCTCTTGTTGTTGTTGTTGTGATGTACCTTCAAGATTCTGTAACTAAAATTCCTAAAATATAAACTGAAAATCTAACTGAGGGAGATTGTCAAGTAATATGATGTGGTATTGTATTGTGAGTCATTGGAAAGAGTGAAGGTGGAAGTGAAGTACTGGGAAAGGTTGTGTGTAATGATTCAAGATGTAAGATTCTGGGTAGGTTAAAATTGCTTTGGGAAAACTATGAAGAGAAAATATCAGTAGCCAATCCAGGAAATAAAACAAATGTATTTCTCCATTTCAATGACTTTGTCTCTCATCTTCCACCAACATACAGTCGTACCCTGGCAGCATTCTGTATCATAAAATAAATTTCTTTACATTAAATCAGATTATCATTATTAGTGAAAAAATTACCCTAAATTTGAGACCAACAAATGTGTAAGTCATAGCATTATTTTATGTGTTATAAAGTGAAGGTCTGCAGAAAGAATTTGATTATCATTATTGATTGGTTTTTAACCATAAATCTGAATTTAACCAATACATATTTCATTGTAATGGTATTTTGTGTGATAAAAATTCATCATAACAAACGATGGTTACAGAGATCTATTAGAAAGATGCAGGCCTGGATGCCATCATCATTATGGTGAAATCTGTCTAAAGAAAACAAAGAGGCAAAATAAAAATGCCAAAAAAAAAAAAAAAAAAGGCAGCAGAGGAAAATACCGTATTAAACCAGTGTCTTAGTGTGTAGGATTTAGTTGTTTGTGGAAATAGATTTTGCACTAGAAAGCAAATAAAGAATTCAGTGATGGCTTAGCTGTCACTTAATGATCAAAGTATCCAGTGCCAGAAGATCTAGTTGAGTCACCAGAAGAGGAAAACAATAATCTCCAACAAAATACATTTCCTAAAGATTAATAGTTATTGTGAGAAGAGTGATGGTCAGATGGATAGTTTTTTTAATGTGATTCAGCTACTATTGAATAAGTTACAGCTGTGAGCTTCTGCCTAGGACACTTTGAGTGAAAGCATAGAGAATCGTGGAAATACTGTCTCAAGTGAAAGATACTTCATAAGGAGTGTTGACATAGAGAAATTTTCTGACTCAAAGGAAAATTTGGGAAAAAAAATTGTCAAAAGGGATAGGCATGGACGTTTTAAAAGTGAATGTGACATAGGTACATTATAGACTTAGCACCAGATCTTAATTTGAGATCAGTCCCAAAGTGTATCTTGAGATAAAATGGTGTGACCACAAATTGAGACTTCTGATGATACATCTTTAAAGAGAAGCCCAAACATTTATACCTGTTGTATAAATTAGGAGATTAGTACAATTTTGAAGAAAGTCTGAATTTCCTGTGTCATCTTCCATGAAAATGGGTACTGCTTGGTATTAATAACACAATGCATACTGATGCGGTTCTGATGCTTTTCAGGGTCTTTCCAGTTTTTATGGTTGTGGTATTTCATTTTTAAAAAAGTAAGAAGTGAGTGTCTGCCTATTGAAATACCCCTGCTTCTTCCATCTCATTTAACATAGCAATAGGATAGGAGAAAATGTCATGTGGAGAAACTGTTGCACATCATGGCTCATTTCTTGCCATCATTTCTGCTTAGGGTTTATCAAATAAGAAGAAATCATTATCCAGTTATCTTAGTACAAGACAAGTTTGTTCCTGACTCTCTTGTGTAATTAGTCTATTCCAAAGCACTTCATTTGATTTCTTTTTTATGACTGTTATCTATACTATTGGCAGTTTTGTATAGTAATAACCACTGTTATCTGGGTTATTAAATCAGGCTACTGTTTGGAATCTCTCCAACAAGTACCAGAGTAAATGGTAGAAAGTATATATTAAAATAATTCTTTTTTTTGCTCTGAAATTTCAAACTAGGAAACTTGATTATTTTCCCCAGAGAACAAGAATTGTTAAGAGCAATGATTTGGGGAAAAAAACCAATTTTTGAAAACAAATTTTATAAATATTGAGCATGGTATTGAAAACCATCTTTTTTACAAGCCTTAATGTTACTTCTGCCTTTAGCATTTGCACTTGTTCTAGAGAATAAACAGAATTGCAGTTAAAAATTCTATCACGGAAAAGCTTTCTCACCTTGAGGGAGCACAAACCTATTCATTTCATGGCAGTGGGGCAGCCAGTCTGAGAAGATCATGCCTCATTCCTCAGGAATTCTCTCATAGACCAAAATAAATGCCCTCACCACTCCAGTGCTTGCAGATGGCTTCCTACTGGAAATGAGACCTGTTGTCATCACTTTCAAAGGAACTATGAGAGAACAGCAATCACAGTTTGTGTACTTTTTCATTAAAGTGTTTTAAAAGGTAGAGTACTAATAAAAGTAAATCTAGGAATTGGAGAAGAAACAGATGATTTGGAGTGGCCTTAATATCTTCGAGTCTTTTTCAGATAATGGCAGATCCTGTGGGAATAATCTTGTCTGTAGAAGGATATATTACCTCCTTTCATTCTCTGAAAGGAGAGAAAGCAAAGATAGCTCTTCAAAGGAAAAAGTGAAGCAGTCCTTCGAGAATAGAATGTTTGACACAACAATACAGCACATTAGTGCATTAGTATGTAAAATGTTGAATTTTTCATCTTCTGTCTCAAGGTCTTTTAAAAAGAAAAGAAAGCCACGACACCCTTTTGAAAGAGGATGAAAAGGATGAAAAAGCTCTACGTTTTCTTGACAGAACCCACTATTCAAACCACATAGGATTATCTGATTTTTCAAACCATTTTAAGTCTGTATACTATTTATACAGAAATCTCCAAATCCAATTACTAGCTCTGGTAATATGGAATATTGTGTTGACAGCTTATTTTTTTCAGTAATATTTCTCAGCATAAGCTGTTTAAAAATAAAGCTATTGTAACATTGAACATGGAAACATTGGCATAATAGTTATAGTAGTAGTAGTAGTAATAATAATAATAGTAATAATGATGATGATGATGTTCAAGAGGAGTAAATCTATGTGAAGAGGCCACCAAGATGATTAGAGGGATGGAGCACCTCTCCTATTAGGAAAGGCTGAGAGAATTGGGGTTGTTCAGCCTGGAAAAGAGAAGGTTTCAAGGTGACCTAATTGTGGCCTTCCAGTACCTGAAGGGAGCCAACAGGAAAGATGGAGAAGGACTACAGGAACATGTAGTGACAGAACAAGGGGGAACGGCTTCAGATTGAGAGTGGGTTTAGATCAGTTATTAGGAAGAAATTCATCACTCTGAGTGTGGTGAGGCACTGGAACAGGTTGCCCAGAGAAATTGTGATGCCCCATTCCTGAAAGTGTTCAAGATCAGATAGGATGGAGCTCTGAGCAACCTGGTCTAGCAAAAGGTGTCCCTATCCATGGCAGGAAGGGTTGAAACTAGATGATCTTGAATGTCCTTTCCAACCCAGGCCATTCTGTAATTCTCTGATTCCATGATTCTATGATACAATAATACCTGTCTGCTCTGTTTCAGTTCTGTGGACTTTTTAACTTTGTAGTCTTAAATACATAGCAGGAAATACAAGATTCTTAAAAACACTCTTAGAGTGTTTAACACTGTTCTTTCAGCCTATGGTATGTTTTTAAAAAAAAAAAAAATGAAAGCTTTATAGATATTTCCCAGTACTATTTTATTGATAGTGCAAATGATCATGGAGATTGCAAAAGATGCATGCGAAGTTGGAAGTTCACAAATACAGGGAAATTCCCCCTGTTTTTCCAAAAAAGACATTGAGGAAGAAAAGAAGAAGCAGTCCCAGCACTCAAGCACTGGAGGTCACTTGGGACGGCAAAGCCATTGACTTCTGTGCAAGCTCTTAAACCATTTCTCTTCATCTTTGAAAGGCCTCTCATGGGCTTATGCTGTGGAGGCAGCAGTTCCTTCCTCAAGGCTGAGACAGGACTCGTGCTCCTCTGTTCCTTCTGGGTGCTGTTTCTGTGTCTGATCCTGCCTTGTGGTTCACAGATGCACTGGAGGCAGCACTGCTTCTCTCATTCTCCTGTGGCCATGTGTCCATCCTCTCCCCTTGCACCACTCTGGTGTTGCTGTGACTGTTCCACAGGAGGCTGTACCAACAAACCTCTGCAAAACCTGCTTGCTGAGCTGGGCAGGCTCACCACATAGCAGGTGTGCAGCAAAGTGCAAGTAGGGACTGAGGAGAGAGAACAAGGGAACGAAATCTGCCCTTTTGCTCTATTATATTTTATCTGTCTCATTCAACTGTATCCTTACTGGGACTGGGGACAGTAAGAAGGAATGGGATTCATGCTGTAATGAATCATAAATGAATCCATGTAATCATAAAGGCAGATTGGAGGAAATACCTCATTTCTGCTGAAAATGAGGTTATTACTGAAGTTTGACCTCACTGCTGCACCAGAGCAGTAAATCATTAAGAAAGCTGGAAGGTTTTTCCTCATCCTGTGCCCTGTTAATTGACTAAGAAGCAAGTTAAGAAGGAACAACATTTAGGTAACCCTGTTCTATAAGAGCAGCAGAAGAAATTATTATTCTTATAAAGTCACTCGAGACTGGCTTGGGATTGCCCCTTTCTCCTCATTGTCAGTAGAAACAGAGGAAAGAAAATATTTTCTGCACTTTTACAGTTAACATTTGAGAACATCTCCCTCTCAACACAAATGCAAAAGACATTGCATGTTTAATGCTAGGATTAAAGAAATTGTGGAAAAAAACCCTCCAGCTTCACTGAAAGTAATTATGTTAATCAGATAAAGCTATATAATTTGAAAATCACAAGATCTGCTAGTTTCCAGAGAAACATTAAGAAAAATGCAAAAATACTTCTAAACAGAATTTATGGAATCAGCCATCCTGAGAAAGTAATTTGCTAAAATGAAGATGAGACCTTGGTATGCTTAGAGAAAGCATACTTTTCAGGTGCGGTTACTTGGTTCACATGCATAAAGTCTAAATGTTACAGGAAATTTCTTCTTGTTTTGCTTTCTAAAGCTACTGAGAAGATGTTGTTTTCTTGCACCAAAATTTCCAGCAGGGGGAGCTTTGCCATAACTTTCAGTAAAAAACCTCAGGTTTACTCAATATTTTTCATCTACAATCTGGAAAAAACTGTCCTCTTTTTCTTTTTTTTTTT
>VXAU01005470.1:380667-483541 GCA_013399695.1 Formicarius rufipectus | reverse complement strand
TTTTTTAAGGTGTGAATTCATGACATCTTAATATGGCACAGTTTTAAAGGGATGTAAAGGTCAAAGCTTTTCCTAGAAAGAACATTTCCATGTGTAGTGTTACACTATTTCATCAAGGTTTCTTTGAAATCAGAAAGTTCGGTACAACTTAGTAAGTGTCCTGTGGTAGTGATTTGTAATCTGCTTTCTCTTTCTCTGACAGCATTGAAGGATTAGTTTGAGGGAATGGTAACATGATCAGTTTTTAATATTTCTCCAATTTGTGGTTGCTGTGAGAATTGAATTGCATAGTGTCAACTACTTTTGGGGCACTGAAACTCATTTTGCTATTTCGGCAGCCACAAAGAAGTGCTTGAAAAGCAAATATTCTCTGTCAATGGGTGTTCCACACATTTCACTGTGGATGGCTGTTCCTCTCCTGACTTTGAAAATGGTGACATTTTTTATCTGATGGCTTCTCTGCGGCCAAAGTGGGCATGTTCTACACAAAATTCATAACGATGTAACAATATCTTGCTCCAAAGTTCATTTTACTTGATGTAGAATATTTTTTTTCCCTTCTTAATCTTTCCTAGGTTTTCTTAATAATTTTTAAAGTACTCTAAGTAGTAGTTCTCTAGCTTTTCCTTTGTTACAAACATGCAAAAGAAAAAGGATCAGGGAATAAAATTCTATGAAAGCTTCTCCTTTTTCCCAAAAAAATTTCTCTTTTCAACCATGACCTCATCAAGATTTCCAAGCTTCACAGTCTTTCCCTGTTGTGATGGAGTGCCAAGGATGGACACATCAAGAATCTTTATTGCTTTGGAGAAGGTCTTAGTCTTTTTCCTGGCACAGACAGACCATTAAACAGACAAAAATATAAATGTGGAAATATGATTATTCTGTCACAAGATAACACAATAGTGTTCACTGTATTTAGTGCAGAACTGATGTGGTAGCTGAACAGGGTACTGAAACCTCTTCTCTTACTTCCAGTCTCTCCTTTCATACAAATTATCATTAATTTAAAGAGATCTGGTCTATTAAACGTAGGGTCATGCAGTGTACCTGCATGTAATGAGAGATTAAGATGAGACTATTGCACTTGAAAATGCACATATATGTAAACGTTGTGGTCTTGAATTGATTGCAGTATATAAATTTCATTAATTTTTTTGTTAACTGGTACTTTGTGTACATGTGATCAGTGGATGATTTTGCAGTTATGTTAGAAAATATATTGCATATTACACCATTGAACATTTTTTTCTATATATATTTTAGTGCTTCAATTTCTGTTTTTTATTTTGTGGTATGTTGTTATTAATTGATAAATGTAATTGATTAGTTGGTACATTTTTTAAGTGATTAAACGTTGCTTTTTTGATGCTGATGTCAGTTGCCTTCTATCTGGCTAATAGAAAGCAGGTTACTATATAAATATATATGTATGTATTAACATATTTGTTATTAACTTTGTCTGTACAATTTCAGAGACAGATGTATATACTTTTGGACTTGGACAATATGGGCAGCTAGGCCATGGTACTTTTGTTTTTGAATCTTCAGTACCGAAGTCTGTGAAACACTTGAGGAAGCAGAAAATACGTAACGTTGCATGTGGGGAAAATCATACTGCTGTAATAGCAGGTGTGTAGGTGCAAAATTCTGAAATCACCTCCTAGCTATTGTACTCTAAAAGCTTTTGTTATAAAATGAGCAGTAGCAGAAGACATATGTACTGGTTCTAAAGGTTAAATAAGCCAGTGAGGAAGCCAGATTTGATAGGAATTCCTGATTCACATCCATGCCATGCATAACTCTGTGCCCTGTATCTCTTGGGAAGTTACAGCCTCATAAGCATGCCTTGCTAACAAATATTCTTGTTTAGAAGCCTTTGCTTTTCTATATAGTTTAAATCTTATTACTTTGTTGGGGTAGTGGGTTTTTTTGTGAATTATCTAGGCTAACTTGCATCTCAGACAGTACTTTGATTAAAAATATGCATATTTTTAAATCATATTAATCTGCTGAAATTCTAAAAATAATTGTTCAGGTTTTGGTTTTGGAAGAAAATTATTCCTGACTTTCATGGCCTGTTATTTTGTTTGTAACGGTTCTGTCCTGGTTTTGTGTTGTATCTTTGTTATAACATCCTTTTTTCCACATACAGAAAATGGCCTCATGTTTACTTTTGGAGATGGACGACATGGCAAGTTAGGCTTTGGAGAAGAGAGTTTTACAAATCTGTTTGATCCCACTCTCTGTTATAATTTCTTGAAGTTCACAGTCCTTTTGGTAAAACTTTTGTTTATGCTTCTCAGATGTCAAAATACTTATGTTTTTATGAACCACATTATTAATGGGAATCAAAATCTTATTCTAGAATTTATTTATTTAACATTTAATTAGTGGATAACACAAACTTAAGAAAAGTGGAAATTATATATGTTTTTCACAGTGTTCATTTAGTTTAGAATTTCTTTGGCTTGGTCTGCACATGTTGACTCCTTTTTAGGAGTTTAGAGTCCTTTTTAGGGTTTTATTCTGTAGTCTTGTGCTATGGTGTTTTGGTCTGCAGACCTGTGGTAGCCTATAAAATGAAATATTTATTGGTCTTAGATTGTTGGAATAGAGGGAAATTGATATGTTTTCTGAAAGCACCACAGTGTCAACTTTTCAATTTTGGCAACTTTTGTACAGTGGGATGTTTTTAAACCTGGAGAAAATTTGAGTTGTTGCTTTTTGAATCCAAATGGAATGAGAAAGCAGGAATACGCTTTTATTTTAGGGAAATTGGTTTCTTCTATTTTTTGAGGTGTATTAAAAATAAATGTCACAGAATTGTCAGCTTGAAAAATGCCAACATGAGTCAAGATTGAGCAAAATTTGGGACTAAAGTCTGCTGATCACTTCTGTTTGTTTACTGGAATTAGAGTTTAAGGAAGTTTAGTCAGAAATGGCAAAAATTTAAAACTTTTTAAAAAGTGAAACCTCTGATCTTTATACTGTGTATATTGGAGAGTATATGATGTTTTTTTAGATTTTGTACATCTTGTGATAAAACATGTAGATTTTTATGACTGAAGCTACCAGTGTTGTCCACATTTGAATTGTATCAAAATAATTAGCTCAAATCTCTTGAAAATCAGTGGCAATATCTTTGCTTTCTTCTGTGTCAATAATTTGATAGACTTATCTTTGTCTGTTCAATACAATAAACAATTGCGTTTAGCTAAGGAGAAGTGGACATAGATCACTAGTCATTAATAAACATAAGTACTTTTATCTTGCTGATGTAATGTTGAACTGAATTTGAAACAATTTGATATGTCTTACTTTTATTACATTTTCTTATAATCTAAGCTCCTTGAGATGACTGTAAGAAAATGACATTCTTTTGCTGATACTTGCAAATGAAGTAATCAGGCCTTTTTTTGAACTGTAGGTTGCTTGTGGTGGCTGTCACATGCTGGTTTTTGCTGCTCCGAGATCTAAAGGATCTGAAGAAATCGTTCTAGAAGGTTTATATGAGAATCCTTTGACTGCCACTATCCCTAAAATGAGTGGAGACTTCGTTCTGGCGAACACCTTACAACTGTCAGCAGCGCGAATGCGACGTCGGGAGAGGGTAAATTCAGAGCTGTTTAGAATTGCCATGCTTCTGATAGGGAAAAAAATCACTGTTAAAGCAGAAATCACAACATATTAAACAGCAGATAAATACAGCTTCTTAAATAAAGGTTTAATTTTAATGTGTAAAATGAAAAATTAATATTTACCCTGATCCCAAATATTGACACAGGAAAAAAAATAGTTATTTGGTTAGATTTTGCTTGTTTATTTCTGTGAAAAAAATTCAAATTGGGTTTCTATTTTTTGTTGTTGTTCTAAAATTTAGAACCCATGCTTTTACGTTTAAAAAAATATCTTAAAAATATATTTAAATTATGACAAGAACCTGACTCTTTTGTTGTTCCCTCTGAGTCCTTGAATATATTAAACATGTTCATAGTTTATAAAATACATAAGGAGAACACTTTATAATCAACTTAAAATACCCCTAAATCCTGTAGCTATTAAAAATAGTGTTTTTTCGCCTTTATCTCCACTACACTTTCCTTGTGATTTCCTTAAATAGCACAGTTAGTTGGATTATTTCACTTACCTCTCTGAAAACTAACTCTACCAAAACCTGCATTTATTTTGTTAAAATGTATTGATGCTGTGGATTAAATAGCTCAGTGTTATTTGAGAGACTAGTTTTTCATTTGAAATAGAAATCTTAAGTAGAAGCTCTTTTTCTCCTTTGTCTATATTTTAAGACCTCTTGAAGTTATTGTGTAGAAACAATCTTGAAAAATCCCTCTTAAGCTGTCCACTTTTTAGAACTATGAATAATTGAAGATATGCTTTCTGCTATGTATACAAGGTTACAACACTGTATGATCAACTAAAAGAAAATACCACTGGGAAGTATAAGAGATTGCTTACATTTTGTTCTTGTACTCTTATTCTCAATATATTTTTTTAATCTTCTAAAGGAAAGGTCACCAGAACAGCTTATTCGATTGTCACAAACTCTGCCTTCACTGAGAGAAAGCTTCTTAAAACCTTCATTGCCTGTGAAAAGCAACACGACACAGTTCAGTTTTTCTGCAACAAGTCTTCCTAAACCTGGACCTGTGACAGACAGAGACTGTGAAAAAGGTGAAGTGTGCCCACATCTTGCTGCTGTTTTCTGATAAGTATGGTTTGACTCTCATCATTCACAAACAAATTCCCAGTTTGAATGTGAAATGAGGTTTAAGCTCAATCTTACCTCCAGCATATCTGGCTGCATACAGACATGAAAGCTGAGAAATGCAGACAAGAAACTGCCTCCCACTATTCATGTTTGAAAAACATGTTTAAAGATTTGGTGGAGGCTTGAGTGAAAGAAAAGCAGCTTCCAAACTGCACCTGTAATTCCTTAAACCTTTAGAAATAGGATTTCACAAAAAATACTGTAAGAACATTAACTGCTCTCTCCATTTTCACCAAAAAAAGGGAATTGCAGAAAAAAAAATAAATTCTTAGAAACAATCTTAGAGACAGGAAGACCTACAAGAGAACTTCGATATCTACTAATTCTTACAGGACCTTTCTTCTTTATGTGGAAATGCGAATTACTCTTTACTCTTTATTATCTAAGATTATAAGGATTTGCAGTGTTCTAGCTAATGCAAAAGCCTGGATAACCATAATACTGATACATTGCTGGACTTTTGCACAGATTCTCTAGAGCAGTTCTGGACTTCTCTGGTTTCCTGACCATATGTGATTTCCTAGGAAGAGCAATGCTGAAAAGTGCAGAATGCAGTGCTTCTGTGTAAAGGTTAGCTCAGATTTATTGGACAATCAAATCTAATTTGAAAGTAATTAATTCAATTAGAATTAAGATGGTTATTTGTAAAGCAGCCAGCATGTCCATTAGTATTTCTGGTTCCAGGAAATCAATGCAGTAAAATTTGAATTGTCCTTAGAGTCTTGCCAGGTCTAAAATTTTGGGTTTTGTGGTGTATGGAATGACCCTATACCTGATGAAATTGAAGTGAACCGAAAATGATGTGGGGCCATTTTTATAATGCTGCATTGGAGTTAAGCTCACTCTCTCTCCATCCATTAGGTAGATCATACGTGATGTAGGTAACACAACTGCAGCTAATTTGCTCTAATTGTTTATCTAATTGATTATGTAAAAGAATCTATGTCCTATGTAGTATTGATGCTTTGAAAGCCTGCATAAACGTTTAGAAATCTACAGTGCACTGAGACTAGATTGCTGAGCTATGTCTGATGTTAATACTAATGAGAAGGAGATGGAAGTGTTTCTTCTGTGTCTTAGGCTGGGGGAATGAGGAATCTCAAGACTTCACTTCTATGTCAGTAAGTTGGAAATAATCTATTTTGTAAGAGTGGGGTGTTCTGTTTTCTATATATTGCTTGTTCCTATGGCGTTTGTTTATTTCTCCCTATTTTCCCTTGTAGAAAGTAATCATCAAAAAGATAAACTTGGTGAAGTCTCTGCAGAGGAAGATTCAGATAATGACAGTACTGACAGAAACCTTGGAGACACAACTGACATCCTAAATATGGTAATATATTCCAATAATTAGTCTGCAATTCAATCATTTTTATGCAGGGAAAGGCAAAGAAGATAAATCATGTTTCAGGTTCTAATAGAGAACTCCTGAGTAGCCCACAATGTCCTGTGTGACACCAGGAAGTACTGGAATACTGTAAAATGAGCATGCATTTCTTGTCACCAGTAGCCACCGATAAAATACGTTGAATTTCTTAAGTAGTGTTGTAGTATGAGATTGAAGCAGTCCAAGTAATGCAGCCCCTTCCCATGCTTTAGCTCTGGAAATCAGAAAGAAAGAAAAAGGATGCTGCATACCACATGATGATCTTCATTTCTGACCTTGATTTTCTTGATGATTTCTGAACGAGAATTGCAGGAAATGAAGCAGAAGAACTATATTTTCCTGGTTTGAGAACAGGTCTAGTACAAATGGAGCATATTAAAGAGAAGACCAAAATGCAGACATTTTGATTATTTGGTGATCCTCAAGCTTGTTCCTACATCCTTATTTTATTTAAAAAACATGTTCACCTTATTACTTGTACACTTTTCCAAAACATTTTTTTCTCTCAGGAGAAAGAACATATCCTGGCCTTACTGCCATGCACTGGAGAGTTGTTTTTTGTCTTTAATTTTGATGGAATGGAAACTCCCTGTGGATTCAGCTCACAATATGTTGTCATTTATGGTGGAGGGACTGCACAATTTACTGGAATTATTATTTCCTTGTACTTAAAAATACTTAGTAATTTTACAGTCTGTTTGTGCACACCATTTATTTCACAGTTATAAAACTTGATTTACAAGAAAAAAAATGTTTTCAGATATAATGCACAGCATGGCCTTATTTACATATTGCACACTTTATGTGCTAGACTTCCTTCTCCTTTTTGGTTTTGTATTTATCATGAATCAATTTTAAACCATTTATCAGAATGAAACAGTAAATTTGAAAAATGCCCATCAGGCAAACTTGTAAAAATGCAAAATAAAATTATTACTCTTCATAAATCTAAATGAAAATAACTTGATACAGCATAGTTGCCTCAGTTTTTCTGAACTGTGGCAACATATATCTTATTGACAAGTGTGACAGGAGGAGGAAAAAAGCTTAATGTCATATTGATAATAAAAATTCTCGGGAGTCTGAAACCAGAGCTATCCATGTTCACCGTGTTGAAAAAGAATATGGTGATTAAGCCATAAGCAGTTAACAAACAGCAGCAGAGAACATTTTCTGGTCATTTGGAATATATGGGAAAGGATGACCAAAATCTCACTATACATGCCCACCTAGTAATCTGCATTACCTTGCCTTTTGTTTCTTTGCTTTATGTAGAAAAGAGGTTCCAATGACAATTTCTCCTGTGTAATGTTTCTTTGAACATGTTCTTTCAAACCTGTGGTGTCAAACTGGGTGTTGAGTTGAAGGTTGTGATGATCAGGGAGTCAGGTATTATATTTGTAACCACAACATTTCAGTGAGTGGAAGGTGGATCTCAAATGTGCTTGTGGACTGTAAGAAAGGGCTTTCAGTCTCTACAGACCATCCAAGCTGGATAACACTCTCTCTTCATAAGCAGTAATTGAGGGAGTAGAAGTGAATAGTTGAATGATCATATAGGTCTCAACCTAACTGTGCAATATTAAAATGTTCATAAAATGGGCCTGTTTAGTAGAACTGGCCTTTGATGATGCTTTCCCTGTTAATTATATTTTTTAGTTTTCTTCTTTAATGAAGATCTTACTTTCTTGCAGACACATGCAATGAAATTGAATCCCAGTGACTGGTCTGTAGAATTATCACCTCTCCAAAAACAGAAGGTACTGTAACTAATTATATACATGAGTATATATTGATGTTCAAAAAACCTGGAATTCTTATATTATCCTAGTACTTCATTCTTTTTGCTAGGCAAATTTTATAAACCTCTTGTTAATTTTCTGAATACAAATGAGCTAAAACTGAAGTCAGAGAGGACTTGTGCAGGCACATAGAACTCCTCACATCCAAGATGGTTTGAGTTGAGAGTGTATAATATTTCAACAGTTTAAGGATGAAGAGACTGTCATAAACATGTTATTACTTAAGCTGATAATGTACATTTCTACTGGTTTGTTGGTGTGAAAATATTTCAATTGACTTTTGGGACACAGTGTAAGTAAAAATTTTATTGATATTTACCATGGAGTATATTTAGAGGAGCAGTAATGCTGATTTTAATTATGAAGTTAAAATACTTTGTATTACCTTCTTAATTTGGCTCCTAAAGGGATCACATATTTCCAGAATTTTGTTATTTTTCTTTATAATTTTCTTTTACATTTTCAAAATTATTCTGCAGAATTTGTTAAATCAGTGTAAAATTGAAAGCAGAAAGACAACAGATTTTCAAACTGCTTAAAAAGAGCATAGCAGTGAGTGCATCAGATTTTCCAGGGGGAAGTGGAGAAAGGTGTAAGAGAACTGTACTTACTTCCTTCTGTTCACCACAGCCTCATGCATTACATCTGCTCTGGCTCGTGGAATGTGGGACTGGATGCACAGTACTGGATGCACAGTCCTCACTGCATTCCCCAGGAGTGCTGGGATAGTGAGAAAGGTGTAATAGTGCATTGAGCATTAACAGAATGTGGCATTCTTCTCATATGTGCACTGGTAAATTCATTTCATGTGAAATATTCTACTTTTTATGCTATCTTTTAATCCCCTCCCACAAATTGTTTCCTTTCTTGTCCAGATGCTTTTGTAACCTTTTTCTTTTGCTGTCATTGGTCTTTAATGCTTTTTTTTTCTTTCTTTTTAATTTTCTGCTTCTCGTGTGGAAATAGAAGAACAATAAAAATGTGAAACTGAAAAGAGATGGTAAGGGTGGGCTGAAAAACAAGGATTCTGTTTTAACAAAGCAGGGCTCAGAATTAGACTCTAGCTCTTTAAAAAAGCAGTCCTCACTTTCAGAATCATCAGGAAAAGATTTAGACAAGAGTAGTGCCTTTGTAGGAAGGCCTATGGCCAAAAGAACTGCAACCAAAGGTAAATCTGAGCATGCACAAAGTGTTAGTACTTTGAAAAGGGGTGTCCAGCAAATAACTGGGGACAAAAGCAGATTACAGAAAAGGGAAGAAAAATATGTGGAAAATCCTGAATTTTTCAGAGAGGATGTAACTTATAATCTTCCAACTGAAAAGCAAATTCTGACTGAAAAAGCAATTTTTTCCAATAAAATGTCAAAAGCTGTTAAATCTAAGCAATCCCTTAAAATAGAAGTACTTCCTTCTGCATCCAGGGATCAGCCTCAGACTGATGATTCCTTATTTGTAGAAAAACAAAATCCTGTTAAAAAACAAGAAAGTCAAGAAGCAATAGAAATTCAAAGCAAAATAAAAGATGTTGTTGAAAAATCTGAGAAGTGTGAAAGAATACATGTCAAAGGAGAAGAAAGTAGTGCAAAGCAGAGAGGGTTTATAATATCTGTAACTATGTCATCATCTTCAACTGAGGAAAGTAGTTATGATCTTGAAAAATATGTGCTTAAGCGCAGAAAAAAAGAAGAGGACTACTGTGAAGGCAGAGACATCCAGAAGGCAAGCAGAACAGTAGAAAAAGTGGAAGATTTGCACTTAGAAAAAGAAGACAGTGAGATTGAGGAGATGCAAATTACAAACAATGAGAAAGAATGTTTAGAAGAGACTGATTTTAAAAGCCAGAATGAGGAGGAAACAAACTCTGATGCTAAATCTGATGAAGCTGGGCAGTTAGAAATTAAGAATGAGGAGGAATCTGATCAAGAGCAAGAGAGTGAGGGCAGTGAAAAGGGTGAAAGTGAAAAACTAGATGAAACAATTGACAGTGAAGGCAAACTAGGGGAGAAAGAAGAAGAGAGTGAGGGTAAGAAAGAGAGAGATGAAGTTTCAGTAGAAAAAGATGAAGAGGAAAAAGATAATGAAGAAGAAAATGAAAGAGAGGAATCACAGGCTGAGACAGACAGTGAGAATGAGAGCGCAGAGGAGATTGAAGGAGCTAATCAGGAAGATGGCAAAGATCAAGTTGATGAGCAAGGCAGGTTGATGGAGGAAGAAGAAATGCTGAGTGAGGGAGAAAAGGAGGATATAGAGGAGAAGTATGCAAAAGGGGAAGGCACTGTAATAGGAAAGGAAGAACAGATTAAAAGTGAGGGAAGAAATGAGAGTGAGGAAGGAGGGGAAGATAGAGAGGGGGAGAAAGAAAAAGAGGGAGAGGCAGAAGAGGAAGGAGAAGATGAGAAAGAAGATGAAGGAAATGAAGAAAAGGATAATGAAAACGATGAAGAGGGTGATGAGGAGGAGTTAAGAGAACCACTAGCAGGGAGGGAAAAAGAGACATCTGAAGAACAGGTAGAAGAAGATGCAAATATGAGGACTAAGGAGGTGGAGGTGGAAGAGGATGAAGAAGAAGAAGGAGAAGAGGGAGAGGATGAAGTGGAAGAGGGAAAAAAAGATGAGAAAGAAGGAACAGAGGCAGAAGCAGAAGCGGAGGAGAATGGAGTGGAAGAAGGAGAAGGAGAAGAGAGGGAGGATGAAATGGAAGAGGAAAGAAAAGATGAGAAAGAAGAAGGAACAGAGGCAGAAGTAGAAGGCGAGGAGGGTGAAGATGAAAAGGAAGAAGAGGAGGGAGAAAATGAAGAGGAAGGAGAAGATGAAGAAGAGGGAGAAGGGTTGGAAGAAGATGAGGGAGTGGGGGAGGAAGAAGATGAGGCAGTGGGGGAGGAAGAAGAGGGAGTTGGAGAAGATGAGGGAGAAGAGACAATGGAAGAAGAGGGAGATGAGGGAGAAGAGACAATGGAAGAAGAGGGAGATGAGGAAGAAGGAGTAGAGAAAGAAGAGGGAGAGGAGGGAGAAGAGGGAGAGCAGAAAGAAGAAGAAGCAGAAGAAGGGGAAGAGGGAGAAGAAGAAGGGGAACAGGGTGAGGAGGAAGAAGAAGGTGAAGAGGGAGAGGGGGAAGAAGGAGAAGAGGAGGAAATAGATGTAGGAGAGGAGGAAGAAGAGAATGAGAGAGAAGAAGAAGAAGAGGATGAGAGAGAGGAGGAAGAAGAGGATGAGGGAGAGGAGGAAGAGGAAGAGGAAAAAGCAAAAGATAAAAGAACAAATTATAATAATAAGCTTCCACAAAAGAAAAACAAGTCCAGGAAGCCAGCAAAGACAAAAAGTACTGCTTTACCAAACAGCTCTAAACAAAACATGAAATTCAAACAGCATGTAGCAAATGGTTTACATAATTCAGAACAATTTTGGAACAATGTGCTGCCTCATTATTTAACACTAAAGTAGCATAGACTACTGGACATGCATTTTAAGTCTGGTCAGCGTACTTTGGAACTCTGGCAGTTTGACTTTTATTACTTAAAAGAAACTTTCAATGTAGTCAAAATACATTATTATATATTTAAGTGCCAATTTCTTAAAAGAGACTGAAGAAAATGTTTAGATTTGGAAACTTTTTATAAGAGAAATCATGTTGCTACAGTCATTTTTACAATCACATTTATACTGTATGACACAGATTTAAAAATACTTTCTGAGGAGATAAACTGTGTTTGCCTCAATTAAATTGTAATGTCGTGCTGACAACATGAATTATACATGGTAACAGTGCAATCTTCTCTGCCTTTGAATCAGCAATACATCAATATTGGTTGCAGGACAGCTTACTTGTTAATGTGCCTTATGTGAAAGGAGTGTCAGTAAATTAGGAAATACACATATTTTAAATTTTGGTGTCAGTCCATATTCATTCCCCCTACTTTTGTTCTATTCATACTTTGGTAAAATATTTGAGTACTTAGCATAAATTAAAGAAAGGGCAAATTGCCAGATTTACATAGATCAGTTGATTGGATGTAAATGGAAATGCAGGCCTGGGTAAGTGGTGGCCTGGGCTTTTTCAAAGGCCTTAAGGTTGACTTCTTATTTTGGTGTTCAGTACACATTTATGTGCAAAGGCACAAGTCTCAGAATCTGGCCTACATTATGTTAGAGTGCATCCCTTCAGGGATAATTTTTGACTATCACCCTTGGTGATAAGAATTTGAAAATACACTTGTATAACATTTTTTACTTTTTTATACTGTGTAGAACACGAAAGATTCTATATCTGCCTATAAAACACTACATTAGTCATCTAAGGTTCTCAAAGAGAGGAAAGTACTCTGTTGCTGTGTGAAGCATATGTATGTTTTAAGTATCAGAGCCAAAGCTTTTGCTCATTGGAGATCTGTGTTTTTCCTTCCTAAAAAATCACATTTATGATCTCTCAAAGGAGGTAGAGGTAGAAGATAGATGGAATGGTAAAGGAAGTGTCAAGAAAGTCTGAATTCTTTTTGGAAAAGACAAGGTTAATACTTTTGCAGTTTCCTTAAAACACACAAATCTAGCAAGTTATTTTTCTAAGATATTGCATTACTGTTTTGGCTGTTAGGGGTTGAACTGGCAACTGAAAAGATAGGGTCTCATTATACAGTATTATTACTCAAATACTGTGCTAATGGGTGGTCTGAGAAAGTTTTGTAAACAGAACTCAGTATTGACATTCATTTTCTAGAAAAATAATTACGTAAATCCTATTTGAAAGTGAGGACAGGAGAAGAAAGAAATCAAAATGAGTAAATGTCATTCAATAAAAATGTTAATTGAATCAATACTTATGTTGAGATTATGAAACATTTTTAATACTGTTTTATAAGATACTGGCATTAAACTATCTTTGACACAATGTCTCCAGAATTTATTTTCTGAAAAGCCTGTAGATTAGTAGTGTGCCAGTAGATTCTAGTCCAGTTTGATCCTTCCTGCCTTACTCACTCCTTCCATATACCACCTTTGAAGGTAAGATCACTTTGATCAGGTACAGTGCCTACTGCAAGAAAAAGTTAATCCAGTGGCTGTGTTTTGTCCCCGTGAAATTGGTTTAAAACTTTGGAATTTTCTGGAACACAGTGTCTTGACATCAGCCTGTGTCTTTGGAGCAGGGTGAGTATCATATTCTGATAGAGTCCAATATTTTAGCAGTTAAAGGCACTTCCCATATAGAGAACTCCTCAACAACAGAGCCATTAGTCCTTGCACAGAAGTGCAGCTTTATCATGGAACTCCTGTGAAAATACTTCCTTCTGAAACTAAGTAGATCTGTGATGTGTTATACTATCTTAGGAAATATTAGGATGTTTCTGTGATTAAACTTAGAGTAATATTGAAAAGTATTTTTGTAGGCCTAATATTGGGTTACTTGGATATGGCATCTACTTCTTTGTGATTCTTGAATTCATCTTTGGAAGAAAACTGTGCTGTGAAAAAAAATCCGTTATTTCTTGTGAAAAATATTTCCTAGAGAGAGGGAGAAAAAACTGAGAGCACTTTAAAACCAGTGATTTCCAATTCCACATAGGAATGGCTCTTCATTTACTCTTTGGCTGTAGCTTTTAATCTAAATTCTTAGGCAAATGGGGACCATTTGTTGTTCCTCTCTTAACACAGGCTGTTAGCATAAAGCTTTCTGAGAGAGTGAAGGAAGCCAGCTCATGGGCATATCCTCTTCTTTGTTTTGTCTGGATGAAAATTTATTGATTTCAGAATTGATTTTATGTAGTTTTGTGGATGATTCCTGTGGTGGGGGAAAAGCAGAGCGTTATTCCAGCACTTCTAAGGGTTTTCCACAGAACCATTATGTAAATTGTACACTGTGCCAATGTTTCTGGGCTTTCAGGGGACTTTGGAACTCTATTAGTGTAACGAGTGGAATTTTATTTAGCTTAACTCATACTGGTTTATAAAGTTTGCTACTTGTGGTTTTGTGAAAAATCAGTATGTCCTTGGTACTTATTATGGCATACAAGAAGATTTCTGTGCAGCACTGAAGCAAAATGGCAGAAATGCTCCCAAACTGGTTTTTGGTAAATTAAAAAAAAATCATGCAATAGAGGGGGAAAACAACAGACAACTTCTCAGACCAAAGGTCTATCCAGCCCAGCATCTGTATTTCTACCTGTGGCTACTGGTGAACACCTTGGAAAACACCATTAGAATAGCACAAACATGTAGTGTTACTTCTCCTGTGTAATTGTTTAGGATACCAAATACATTCAGTATATTCAATAATTTGTGGTTCAACAGATGCAAGTTAACAGCCATTTTCCTTCCATGAATTTCTTTCAATTGATTTTTAACCAGTTCAGCATCTAGTATATATTTTGGAAAATAATTCTTACATTTCTTTACCCGTAGTTTGAAGAAGTAACTTCTTTTTTGATTTGAATCCATCTTTTGGTACTGTCATTTGATGTCTTTGTATTCTTGTATTCTCAGGGGGAAAAAAATTTGTTTCCTCTTCATAATTTATTCCCTAATGATTGTCACATGGTAAAAACTGTTCAGCTATGTGTTTTAAATCAAGTAAAGAATTAGTGGCTTATTGATTTATTAATTACAGTTAACTGGCAATCAACCAACTACACATTCAATTCAAGAAGAGCAATACAGCAGATGACAGCAATGAGACATCCATAAAATATTAATAAGCAAGCAGGAATTTCTAAGCACTCCTCTGCAGCTCATCTAGAACTTTTAATCTCCCTGCACACTTTCACAGATGTGTCCACAGCACTTCAGATGCACATACTGCCTTTTACAGCAAGCATGAATTACAAGCACCTCTGGCACTTTCAGTGGGGCAGGGTGCAAGTCTGCTCCTGCCTCACACCTATAGCTGGAGGTAAGGGTGCTCCCGGTGACTCTGGGATATGCTGTGGCACAGCTACTCTCTTATGCATGCAAAGTTTCAGCAGGTAAGTTTCTTCATTATATCTGAAAATATCAAACCATTTATTCACGTAGTAGTTCTTTTGCCTAATTGGTGCTGAATAACAAAAAATGTCCTTTCCCAAGCTACAGAAAATGTCTGAGTTTCATTCACTACTTTGTATTCCAGTTTCTTATGTGAATACCTACATGGATCTTCTGTAAAATGAGGCCTTTCAGCATGGTGCAGAAAAGAACATCTAGCTCTCATTTTCATTGCTTTTAGGTTTTTTTTCTCCCTAGTTTTTATTACCTTTAGGATAACTTTTAGCTTACTTTGTCCTAACATGACACTACCTTCTAGATCTTACCTCTCAAATAGCATTATGGGAAGCAGAATCAAACTCATAAATAACAGGATCTAGAGATCTGGAAAAAAAATTTTTAAAAGGGCAAAGTAAGTGTAAAAGGGCAAATTTTCAATTAATTTCTAATAATGGAAATCAAATAAATGACATTGTTTCGTACCATGGAATTCTGTGAGCAATTGGGCAAACACTTTGTTTGAACAAATGGCAAACCTGTAGTTTTTGTCCTCAGTGAAGTTCCATGTGTGTTCATGATCTGATGTCACTCACTGAGCTGTAATATTTTTATACACTTCTTGATATGTTTTAATGGAGAGACCAAGGTTAACTTTTGCATATTGGAAGGATTTTGGAGATATAGCTTTGGCATAAGGAAATTGCACTGCTGAGAGCAACAGAAGCTTTATTTTTCTATTGCCAGAGGAAGATGCAAGTACACTAAAGCACTGTCTTTTTTTTAAGGATTTATGATAGTGCCCTTTTTTGCTTGGCAACCTCATGCTGTAATAATTTAAACAAATATTAATACCATTATCTCAAACACCTATACTTAGTTATAAAAATATTTATTATCAGGGCCCTGAAATGTCAAGTTTAAAGATAATTGCCATGCTGGATTTCACATTTTTCATATTTTTTTTCAGCACTGAAAAATAAGAAATTACTCTTCTTGTCTGAGGTGGATTGCAGGGCAATCTTCTGGAATGTTCCAAGTTCGATGTTATGGGTCTAGAGCTTTATTTGTGGTTTGTGTGAAATGTACAGTATTTGTGGCGTGAGAGAGCACTAAACAAATGTAGCTCTAAGCAGAATTTTATATTAAAAAAAGACTTCATCTGCACCTCTTACTGTAAGGATTTAGATCACAGTAGTATTGAAGAGCAATATTTCAAACTCCCTGTGTAACCATGTTAGTAAAAGAACCTGTGCTGTTCATCTGCAAAGCGAACAATAAAGATCAGCCTAAGAGGAGTTTGGGACTGTGATCCACCCTGGCAGAGGCTGGCTTTCTTACAGGAAGTATTAAATACTTTATTTTCATTTTATCAGCATCTATCCAAGGCACAAAACTACGTTTCTAATTAGAAACACAGCAGCAGAACAGCTGCAAAATTTAACCTTTACCAGGCACTTCATTATCATCTATGAGGGGAAGAAGAACAAGGCAAACCTGAATGAGTCCTCTCTCAAGCCATGCTTTAAGACCAGCCTTCCAGTGGCTGGGGAGAACTTCCACAAGTGCTGGCATGATGTGGAGAACAATTGCATGGGGAAGATGGTGAGACTTGCTTTACCAAGTGTCATGGGTTTCTGTAGCTGAATTTTAGTAGGAGAGGGAGCTTCCAGGATAGTTTCTCTTAGAAGCTGCTAGAAGCTTCTCCTGTCCTGTGGAACCAATGAGAGCCAGGTCCAGGAGCAACTTCCTGCTGATGGCCAAAGTTGAGCCAATTAAGAATCACAGTCACACCTCTGTGATAACATATTTAAGACTTTAGGAGTGTTGCACAGTTGTAAATTCCAGCCATGAGATAACAATGCAGAGTGAGAGAGACCAAGGTCAGACTAGGAGGAGGTGAAGGAGGGACCCCATGCTGGAGCAGGGGTGGGGGGGAAGGACTGAAAGCTATTCCCCCCCCACCTCTCCTTGCAGCCCATGGAGAAGGAGGTGGATGCCTGCAGGAGCTGTTGCTCTGTGGAGGCCCAGGATGGAGCAAGATCCTGGAAGAGACTTGCGGCCATGACTGGTAGAGAAGGAGACCCACCTGGAGTAGGTTTTTTCCCCCTGGTAGAAGTGTTGCCCGGGAGATGGACTCACGTTAGACAGTCTATTGAGGACTGTCACCTGTGGGAGGGACCCCTTGGGAGCAAGGGTAGGACTAAAAGCTCCAGCCCCCCTGCAGACCATGGTGAAGACCGTGGTGGAGCAGGTTGTCCCCCTGCAGCCCACGGAGCCCATCGGGGTGCAGAGACCTGACTGGACCCCATGGAGTGACCCACAGGACAAGAGCAATGGCAGCAACAACAACTGCCTGCAAAACTCCCATTCCCTGCTCCCTTGAACTGCTGGAAAGAGAGAGGAGTGGGAGGAGAGGGGTGTTCTTAAGACTCATTTATTTCTTACTTTTTAGTTTTACTACTTTTAGTTCTTAGAGAGCCTGGAGGTTTGGGTGGACACCAGGTGAAAACTGCCACAAGAAGTTCGGTGTGCCTTGAAAAATCCATAAGATGAGAATGGGCTTAAAGGTTAGTGATGGTTGTGTAGAAATAGCCACTTTTACATCAGAGTATTTTGAAGTGGGGAGTCTCCCCTGAGAGCCCCAGTCTTGCAGGCTGTGGAGGTTTTAGCAGTGGCTTGTGGAGCATCCCTTCAAGGAACCCACAGAGTTCTTTAAGAACCTTCCTGTCTGCTCTGGTGTTTTGGTGAAAATTTACCCTTGCCAGTATTTTTATCCAAGCACTGAATAATAATCAGCATGATAAGGGCAGGATTTCAATGAAAAGTACAGGATTTTGGAGAGACATGCAGTACTCTAAGATATGTGCACAATAAAAGCAGAAAGTAGTGACTGTCCTCATTCATTTGCGAATACGTGGTAGCTGCATGACAAACTCCAGACACAAAAACTTTTCTATAAGGCTTTGGAAAATATGCAACAGTCTGCATCCAAGTACAGGCTAATATTTTAAAGTAATTTTTTTTCTCTGTGTCTGTCAGTATTAAGGATTTGTTTTATGCAGCATAGCATCTTCCAGAGACACAATAAGTTGTTCAGATATTATCAACATATTCTGATTTGGAGTTGCTTGTTATATTTAATCTGTTTTGCTTAAGTACCCAGGAGTTATTTGGGTATGCTATTTCTGAGTGGCTGAATAGTAGAGGGTATTTATGTTACTGTGTAAAATGGCTCATAAGAGATTATACTTGATGCAAACAGTCTCCAGCTTCTTTTATGATTTTCACAAAACACCTTAATTCTTTTCCTTTTTACCGTGGAAATCTACATTATTTATTTGTCCTCCAAAAAAAGAAAGCTTTCATGAGAAGATAACAGTTTTGTATATGGAAACTGTAGTACATTTGAGCTATTTCAGGTGTTGATTCATCTTGGGAAATAAGCAAAAAATTTGTTCTGTGCTGCTAGGGAAGAGAATCCTTTAGATAAGTCTATTTAAATTTGTAGTGAATAGTCAAAATCTGACACAAAACTGAAAGTACAAATACTTTTTCAGAATGAAGTTTTACATTCAAATTTTATGCATTGATAAGTACTTATTTTTACTCAATCAGGAATGCAGAGAAGTATCTTTCTTCAGGTACACCTACAACAGCAAGCCGGCAAGCCACAGAATAATTACACCAAAGCCAACTCAAATGATCTTTAAGATAATGTCCTCAAAAATTACTGTCAACTACTCTGAAACGTATGTGTGAAGTCTCAGAATCAAGAAAGTCTTGATTAATAAATGTAGTCAGATTAATTCTCCTCGTGCACAGTATGTGCACTGCCAGCCCGTGACAAAAGTGCATAAGTGGAAACTTGTGGAAACTTGTAGGTCCCTGTGTTTGACTTTTAGGGTAATCTACTAATTTTATATGTTTTTTTTCCATCATATTTACAAGAAGGCATAACTGTCTTAAAAATTCAATTTTGAATTTACTCTTAGCAATGGAAACTGATAAAACTGATAATAAAACACATAAAACTGATTTCCAGTTGTTTCACTGCGCATTGTGCCTGAAATGATGAATTCATCATTGTGATAGTATTCCAGGACACTTACAGAACAGCAGCATTAAGGGGCCCGTATAAGTATCAGGTAATCCATGTCAAGTGCTCTTGACACAGAATTGTACAATTAAGAAACCAATATCACCTATTAGAAGTCTAGATTTCAACTGTTAGACAAGTTATGGTGGCAGGCTCAGCTCTTTACTGAAAATTCTTTTAAAGTGTATTTAGCTGAGCTGTTTTGTCTCCTTGACAATACGTAAGGAAAGCCTAGTTGGGTTTGTTGACTGCCTTCCTGCTTGTATTTGGAAGGATAAGCTGTTAAATCTCTCCTTTGAGTACTTATGTCTTTGAACTTTGTTAGTCATTAAGCCCAACAGCTTTATTTAGTAATCATTAAAGTGAAAGATAATTCTCTGAGGTTTAGAGAAGCTGAGATAATAACTTTTCTATATAAATAACTACAAAATGCAAGCCCAATTCAAATACCTGATGAAAAATGTCTATCACTATGTGGATTTTAAGGTGTAAGCTTTCAGTGTAACTCCTAGGTAAGAAAATGAAACTGCAAGGTATCTATGTTTGTTTTGCTAAGTTTTGTCAGGCAGTATTTCCAGTCACTTCACATCAGATATTTTGATGCCGTGATCAGTAACAAGAAAATGCTACATGCCTACCAATCCATATATCTCAAAACCCACAAAGGGTAAAATCAGTTGTTTGGTTTGGTTTGTTTTTTTCCCCCTCTCATCTACATGTAAGATCCTGGTTAATATTATAACTTTCAATGGTGCTTTACTAAAATGTTAACCCAGCACATTTTCCCAGCATAGACAATTCAATAGTGACATTGACATGCACTAGATTTTTTGGAGAGCAAAACAGTAGCGAGTGTAGGATATGATTCCTCTACCTATTCATCCTCATTCCTTCATTAAAACAGATAAATAGTCTCTAGAAATGTATTTTGTAGTTGTCTCTACTAGTGCTCTACAAAGGGAGAACTGTTCAGTCCCATATGAAGCTTTATGCCCATTGATCAATCTCCTTAGATCTAATACCCATCTACTAAGAGTCTTCTACTTTATAGGATAACTCCTACTTGATATTTATATCATTCAGTTGTTGTATAGACATGTAAGAGGGCCATGGCATGTTTTTTGGCATCTAAAGGTAATGGGCTGGGCAGGTAATGGAGAAATCTGTTCCTTAAATGATTAAAAACCCTGCTAAGCAATTGCTGGCTTGTGGCAGCTTGGCGGAACACCACCAAGGAAGAAACATGTGGCTACCTACCTCAGTCTCAACTCCATTAATCTTCTCTGTGGATTTTAACAGTTTCCAAGGCAACTGAAAACAGAAACATCTTTGTAAACCAGAGCTTCCCAGAACTCTCAATTTCGAGTGGTACACATATTAATTACAACTTTCTCTTCAATGCTGAGTTTTCACCAGATTTTTAAAAGATCTGCAGCTAAATTTGTCTCATCAGTGGCTTTGAGATTTTCTTCCCTAGAAACTTAAAATGGTGGTGGCAAACATTATTTTGACTTCTTGAGGAGATGTGGAAAGATACCATAAGCCTTCCCTTCTGAAATGTTAATTATGAGCAGCCCATCTGCCAGAGCTCAGTTTCCATAAACTATGCAGGAGGGATCCACAACAAAATAGTTACAGCAATACAGAGACATCCAGTTTGCAGCTGTCATTTGAGCAAGGTCTACCATGAGACGAGTCTCCAGTCTTCAGAGAGGCTGTCTTTTAGCCAGAGCATGACATCAGGTGAGACAGCAATATGAAACAAAGTGAAAATTTCCCCACTCCTTCCTCTATACATAAGAGCACATTTTTACAGAGCCTTCTGAAAAGAAATGTCATTATTCTGTGTCTGCCCAAAGAAGCCAGCTGAAGCCATTTTAGCAACAGACAGTTATACCCACTAAGGCAATACTTTTGCCAAAACCAGAGCAAGTAAGGTCATTCATCCCCTAAAGCTTGGAAATAGCAAATTCATCCTTAGGAATGTCTTGTTATGAAGGTCTGGATTTACAGGAAAACCAGAATAAATGCAGGCAAAAAAATTGAACAAAGAAGACAATTATACAAAAATCTCTGTAGTGTGTTAAGCATGCAAGGTCCTATTTTCTAGACTGTTGTTCTGCTGTACTTACTTTTTATAAAATGTCAGAAGTAAAAAAAATGCTAGAGGTACAAAATGTTTAAAGCTGTTTCATAGTACCCACCACTGTTTTGTCCTTGAAGAAACTGGAGCCTCAAACGTAACGGAAAACAGTTTGAAATATTTCACTTTTATGTTCTTTATTACTTTTGACTTTGTGTGTGACCTCGGCTGAGTCAGCTTCCCTGTATCACAACTTCACAGGTGAAACTGTTGAAGGTATTCTTAGAGCATCTCTCTATGAAAAAGGAATTTAGAGTTGAATAAGAAAGCAAATCCCCTAGAGCTTGATGAAAGAGAATACTGAAGAGGTTATATGTGTATGTAATATATGCATATAACATATATATGTAATACATATGTATACATACATATCTGTATGTGCTTAATTAGTAGCCTCACGTTCTTCAGATAGTCTCTTTAGTGGCCAGATGATTCATCTTTTAAAGTAAAAGCATATCTGTACTATGACATTCTCATATCATTCACTACCATGGGTAAAAACTCTCCAAAGCATGCCTATAGATGGGCAAACAGAAGCAACAGTAATAAGACTGTGCTATCAGAGTTATGATTTAAAATGGGCTATTTTAGGAGTTAAACAGATGAGGTGATAGCCAGGGACACCTGTGGCAAGCTGAAAATGCAGTTAATGGAAATGGGGTCAGTCTGGGAAGCTGTTATGTTAAACAACAGTAGGTGTCTTCTTTGGAGTAAAAGGAGTCTCACCTCCACCTTTTTTTTTGTTTGTTTGTTTTTTGTTGGGTTTTTTCTTCTTTTATGAGGAGTGTGGCTCAGTTGCCAAAGCAAGTTCCTCTATTGTGATAGTAGGTGTTGTAGGCCATGAGCTGGGGTCCACAGTGGTGCAGGTCTCCATAAATTGCATGTAAGGATGTCTCACATTCCTAGTATGTCTGAGTGGTGCTTAGCAAAGGAGTTCCACCAAAGAGCTCTGTGCTCCAACCTGTAGAAACATCAGCTAATGGGAGCTTAAGAGGGAGTAAAGAAAACATTGACATAAGACAGGAGACAAGATTTGGACTCAGGTGTATCAAGGTGTTCAATATAAGACTCATTCCTCCACCACACTTCCCAAAGACTGTGCAGATACTTCCCACCAGTTGCCATTGTGACATAGGATGCAGTGGAACAGAAATGTCCCTCTTTTCTGGACATTCTGATGCAATGATAAAGCTTCTACTGTTCAACATCAGAGGTCCATCTTGGACTTGGTTTAGACTCTTATATTTCTGCAATGAGAATGTTGAAATATCGTATTTTATACTGTTATAAATATGTAATGGCATAGTAATGACTGATTGAATGGAGTAAGCAAGGATATAAGTGGTTGTTCTTTCTATGTTCTTACAGAAAAGCATTTGTGCCTTTTAAAATTTATTTTATAATGCCCTATAACTTTTTTATTTTATTATATTGAAGTTTTATCAGAGGCTGAAACTGACTTAAATTCAAATTATAATGTCTGTATTGAATCGAATGAAAACATTGTATCTGGTATTTATTAATTTTTTGGGGACATAGATTTTAATTATTTTTTTCAGTGCTTGAATTACTACTGGTTTTATCAATTATCCATATTTCAAACATGTAGAAGAAATATTTTCTTTCCAAAAATAAGTTTGTTTTCACTACTTTTCCTTTCAGGAGACACATACTGGCAAAACAAAAATCAGCTGCACTCCTAGTGTTCACTGGAGATCTATTTTTTAAAAAATCTATTAAAATTAGCAAACCTTGATGAGGTCTCCTGTCTTTATCCTCATTCTATTTGCTTGGAACAGTCTCTTTTAAGTTTTCTTGTTCTTAATCAAATCCTGATTGTATGATGAACTGGAATGGGATAAGGACCATGATGTCACTGTGCAGCCTGAGTTTCAAAATTATCTTTTGGCAATTTTGTCAAAGGAACAAAACTTGTCTGGAGATGAAGAGGTAGATGAGGAAGAAGAAGAAATAGAAGAAGAAAAAACAGAAGAAGCAGAAGAAGATGAATCAGGAGAAGGAACAGACAAAGAAGAGGAAAAATATGAAGAAGAGAAACATTGTAAAACACCTGAGGGAGAGAAAAGGAGTACTAGCACAGAGGAAACTGAAGAGGTAAGAGCATTTATTCTTATTAAGGTACTGGTCTCTGAAAGAATCTGGTTCTATAATCAACATTAATTTGAATATGTATACCTATCCTATAAATGCAAAGTTGTTTGGGGTGGTTTTGGTGGAGAGAGGAAGACATGTAGGTATTAATCATAAAACATCTTATTTTCTAACAAGTTTGAATGTGGAGATTTAATTGCTTTTGTCTCTTTATAGACAGAAGAGACTACACAGAAAGAGTCCATCATTCAGCAGGGTAAGAATACAGTTCCTAAGAACTGGACATTCTAAAGCCAGATAAAACATTCCAAAAGATAAAATTATTCTAAGCAATCTCATATTGTAAAAACTGAATGACACAGTTATTGTCAGTAGTTGGTAAAGAAGCTCGTGAGAGGAAATGAAATTTGAGAGGCAAAACCCCCAACATTAATTGTTACTGATTTGAAAGAAATTTTTCCCAGTTATGTATTGGAGGATGTTCACAAGAAGAACTTTCACTTAGCAGGAATGTTTCTTACTTGCTAAGAGGAGTTCCAGTTGTGCAGTGCCAAAGTCCTGGTAATTGTGTTATCTCACTTCAGCTGAGAAGCTGTCAAAAGTCTTCCTCATCTTTGTCAACTGGCATTTCCTCATTACATTCACAGATTATTTTAGATGAAGTGTGGTAATTACTGAACACCGTTCAGAGATGCTGAGGATTTAAGTCTAGATGTTCCTAGTAATTTGTGTGAATTGTATATTCCTTTAGAAAAGCTGCAAAGCATGAAGTTGGGTGCCCCATTGTGAAGGGCTTTTTTATTTTAGAAATTCTGGAAAAATCCATAATTTGTTTTTAAATAAAATAACAAATGTGGTATAAAAAAGGACTTCATCATAAAGCCTTTATAATGAAGAAGCTAACCATTTATTTTCAGTGTTATAATGGAAATAGCTTGTACAGAGTGGATGCTTAAATATTTTTCCATTATCCAGTGATCTGGAAGTTTTGATATTAAGTTCTAAATTTATATGATTTGTACAGGAAGTGTAGGAAAATTTAAACACAAGAACATCAACTCAGATGGAAAGTTTTTCCTTTCCCAGAATTGTCTCTATGGAATAAAATCCATGCTGAACCATAACTCCTGCCCTAAAAGTCAGCTTTCCCAAATTAGGATATACTTTCAAGTCATTGCACAGGACAATGTCTTCTGTGAGCAAGAGGAAACTATGAGCATTGACTTAAAATACCTTATATAGTGTCACTACCATAATTGTTCTGCTCTTGAAAATTTAGCATCTGGAGATGCTAAATCTGGATCTGGAGAGTAATATGAGGGCATTATATAGAGAGATTAGAAAATGAGAACAGTTTTGTCAGGCTGGGCATCAAGTTAATCTGAATATTCTGATTGCTTTTCTTTTTAAGATCCACATTTTATTTAGTGACTTCTATTTCAAAAATAATTTGAAGAACAATTTTTTCTGGATTTTTTTGGGGGATTTCTATGATTTTTTTTTCTGATTTGCATGAATCAGAAGAAAGTAAATATAAATTTTTATGTTATTGTAGAAAAAGAAAGCCCTGACAATCATACTGTAAAAAATTCTTCAGAGAACACTGATGACCAAATAACTGGAGGAATTGTTGGGAGAACAAAGGTATGTGGCCAAGTTTTTCCTTCTAGTTTTGCCAGTGACCAAGGAGGCAGTGGGCAGTTACCAGTGCAAATACCTCAGTTCACATATCTGCATAAATAATTAAACTGCTGAGCAAACTGTTCCTTCTGTCCAAGATTTGATTTTATTTTGTGATAAAATAACTTAAAATTGTCCAAATAGTTGCTCTATTAAAATAAATCATATTACTTCTTTCACTAGAAATAAGATAAAACATAAGATTACCACCTGTTTATGCAAAAGATGGGTTGTTAATGACATCACATATTGGTGAGTTGAAAACTTAGGACTTGATTCCTATGGGACATTATCTAAAAGTATTTCCCCCCATATTTCTCCCTGAAAGCAGCAGCTGAGGTGCTTGATCTTGCATCTATTTCCAACATGCACAGATTTTGTGCTCATAGATATTTATATATATCTATATGTGTATATAGGCATGTTGAGGAGTACCTGATACGGAATTTCTTACAGGTTTAGGATCCAGAGGCTTCTGCAGAGACTGGCTGCTGTGTTTCCTGTTGAACAAAGACCTTAAGCACCAGTTAACTTTGACCACGTGTGTAGTCCCACTGACACACAAGCACTGTCATTAACTTTAATGGGAGTACACACGTTTTTAAGGAAGCATTTACTGCGCTGGAGCTTTGGAAGTCTGAGCCTGTAATTCCTGGACTTTGCCTCAGATTCTTATTTGAAAGAAACCCAAATAATTGCACCACTTGCAATATTTTGTACAGACTGTATAATTTGACAAAATGTACTGATTTTAACTTGTCTGATTTACATGTGCTATTTTAGCACATTTCAAATATTGCACAATGTTTTCTCCTTAAAATTTTTAAGTAGTCATTTTGTTTTGAAAAAATTACTTATTTTACCGAGGACAAATTTATGACTTCAACTGACCTTGGTATATACAAAAGGGTTTGTGTTTTTTTAATCTTGAATTTCACAGCTTACTGTTTTGCATGTATTATTTACTTGTTTTTTCACTTCAGTTTTCCCTGTTTAAGCGAAAGCCACTAACAGGCCAGAAGAATGTATGTAGCAAAAAGGAAGACAAATCTGAAAAGCCATTACAGAGTGAAGAAACAGAAAAGGAATATTTACCTGGTGAAGACAGTAAGGATGAAAATCAGAATCATACATTGGAAAATTCCAGTGAAACTGTGACCAACCAGGACAGAAGGATAAAAGTTAATACCTGTACATTGCTCTAAAACTGTTTTAATATGTAAGAATGTGACAGTCTTAAAGCACATAGTGCAATTTTTACTTGAACACAGTATGACTTGTAATGTTGGTGGCTGCTCTTTTTGATCAATTTGATTGCTGTGATTTTAAATAGGCAGATGATTTTCTTGATATTTATTGGTAATTTTAATTGTTCTAATTGATATGCTTATCAGCACCTTGCTGGGAGTTCTGTGGCCTTACCTGTTGGTGTTTAAAACAAAATATGGGGGATTTGTATGAAAAGTTGAATACAGGCATTTTATGTCTTTTTGGTAAATAGTTTTATTCTGTTTCAGTCTACAGAGTACCACTTGCAGTATGATACTCTTGCAAATTATAGTATTTGATGTAAGATATTTGGTTTAGCAACCAAGTTAAGGATCTTGGGGGTACTCAGTTATTTAGAAATACTTACGTTTCTTTCTGTTTTGTCTTAGAAAAATAGCAATAAAACTTTCAAGTTAACATTTAGGCCATTCTGGAGGAAGTTACTTGAGTATGTGCCTGATTTCATGTATGGCAGCAGTCCCATTGGGAACAGTACCCAAGAACAGAGTAAATATGTAAGCATCCTGCCAAATTGGCACTTGGAGAAACTATTTCTGAGAGGTGCTGAACACCTTCACTCCTGCTGAAATCAGAATAAGCTGATGGGCCTCTCTCTTCAGAGAATCAGGCCCAGTGAAAACTGGACATCTTCACTCTTGTTTCACTTTGATTCTAATCCTTTAGTCTGTGTACATCTATACCTCAATGAGTCTCTAATGAAGTTTTTCTTACAGGAAAATAATGTAACCAGAGTTACTGTGGCATGTATTGGTATGACAGAGATCGCTGTGGGATAAATATTCATATTTTTCTCAGGCAGCTTGGCTTTTCTTCAAGTGGAGACTTTGCAGAAGGAGCAATGAATTTCATTATTGGTATGGAAGAGCAGAATGTTTTTTTAATTAGTTGAAGAAGCCGAAGTGACAAACTGACTATTCTAGTCACTGGCATTCCCCCTAAATGAAATTTAATTTCTGAAAATTTAGTCAGGTGAATAATAAATATAACCCTGAGAATCATAAATACGTGAAGGATGGAAGAGACAGCTGTGATCATCAAGTCCAACTGATAACCCAGCACCACCAGTTCACCACTAAATCATGTCCCAAAGTGCCATACCCACACACCTTTAGAACACTTGCAGGGATGGTGACTCCACTGCTTCCCTGGACAATATCTTCCAATGCTTGACAATCCTTTCAGTGAAGAAATTTTTCCTAATATTCCACCTGAACCTCCCCTGGCACAACTTGAGGCCATTTTCTCTTGTCCTATCATTTGTTACTTGGGAGAAAAGACCAATGCTCACATCACTACAATCTCCTTTCAGGTGGTTGTGGAGAGCAGTAAGGTCCCCCCAAACCTCTTCTTCTCCAGCATAAACACCCTCAGTTCCCTCAGCTGTTTTTGTGCTCCAGACCCTTCAGCAGCTCTGCTGCCCTTCCCTGGACACGTTCCAGTGCCTCCATGTCATTTTTGAAGTGGGAGGCTCAAATCTGAACCCAGTACTCAAGGTGTGGCCTCGCCAGTGCTGAGTACAGAGGGATGATCACTTCCCTGGTCCTACTGGCCGCACTATTGATACAGGCCAGGATGTCATTGGCCTTCTTGGCCACCTGGGCACACTTCTGTCTTGTGTTCATCTGCTATCAACCAGCACCCCCAGGTCCTTTTATGCTGGGCCACTTTCCAGCCACTCTTCCCCGAGGCACTGCATGGTTTCCTAAGCCCATGATGGTTGGACCTGATCCCCTGGTTGTCTCTGCACTTGCCATGTGGTTGCACTCAGGATGATCTGGTCCATGACCTTCCCTGGCACTGAGGTTAGGCTGACAGGCCAGTAGTTCTCCAGATTGTCCTTCAGACCCTTCTTGTAGGTGAGCATCACATTTGCCAGCCTCTGGTCTCCTCCCCTGTTAGCCAGGACTGCTGATAAATGATGGAAAGTTGCTTGGTGAGCTCTTCCAATATCTCCCTCAGTAGCTTTTGGTGGATCCCATCTGGCCCCATAGACTTCTGGCCACTTACTGTGGTGAATGTGATTCAGGGCATCTGTTTGCCCCTTACTAAAATATGCTTAGGGGTTTTTTTATGGATATACACAAGTTCTTGCATAAAAGTAAAACAAAGAATTATTTGTAAACCAAGTGCTTTTCAGGATACTCTACAAGGGAGAGATTATCTTTGTAGAAAACTTAGGAAAATATTACTAAATTTCACTGACATATGAACATATTTTAATATGCCTTTGGCCATATTTTGCCTTTGGATTATTGTGTTATCCTAGTTTCAGAGCTGCTTATATTTTATAGAATGCAATCAGAAGTGTCCAGAGTTGTTTTTGTTTCGGAAGTTTATTCACCTGAACTCTTTGTCCTTGTAAGTGTGGCAGGTGCCCAGATTATTTCAGAGGGCTCCTATGTGCTACAATAATCATCATACTAAAATCTGGATGTTTAGGTTATCCTTTCCCAGAGTTAATTAAGATCCTTTGATTTCTGTTATTTTCTTTCAGGCTACTCCTGTGTTCTGCAATGCACCTTACAAGAACTATTTTTTTCTGCATTATATTTACATATGTTTTTGTTTTCTTGAATGCACATGTGGTTTCTCTTCTACTTAGACACTGTTGAGAATGGTAAAGTGGAAAAGGAGAAATAAATGGTGCCCTCATTAATGTAAATAAGCTTTAATTATTTTTTAAGGAGAGATCAGTCACAGAAATTGATACCATACAATTTCTTTTTTTAGAGGTGAACTAATTTAGTGAGAAATATTAAAGTGGGAATTATCTTTAAATCTAATGCTACAGAATTTTGTGTAATGGACTGTAAACTGGTGTATGTCAAAGCAGTTTCAGGGCCCTGCACATTTATCTTGTCCATGCTTAACAAGAAGAAGAAACAAATTAATCCATTCAGATGTCTTTTTCTACATGTCTTCCTTGTTAATAAAAAAGATTGAACAAATAAAACAAGCTACATGTGCATGTGTATTGATTTAGAGGTTTTTTTAACAAGTTCACAAATGTGAGCGTGTTTTATTACTGAAAGGCTTTCATAAACTGATGAGTAGCAAAAAGGTCTAGAAACATTTACAGTACATTATGCTCTGTTATTTTCTTACTTTCACAAAGATAACTGTATCAACTTAAATTTTTATTTTTCGTTTTCATAGTCCTATCATACAACGAGATGGTGCTTTAGAGTTGTTGGTTCTCCAACCTATCACTAGGTGGAGTTTGTGCTCTTCAAAGGTGTAACCCAGCCTTTGGAGCCAGAAATTTTCCTTCTCCTGGCCCCTGAAAAGCAGTTAAAGATACTCGCTCTGTATCAAATTTTCTGTTACAAAATTCTCAGAAAACTTTATGTTTTCTGGCATATTGCTTTTGGCATTAAAGTACTGTGGTACCCTGGTGTATTTGTAAAGTGTATTTTTAGAGTTTTCAACTATATGTATTTGAAAAAAATATAAGGATAGAAAAATACAATTACTCATTTATTTCTTAATGTATAAATAGATAGACAGTGGTCAAATTCTGACACATAAATGCAAGTCTAGATATACATGTTTGATCTAAAAGGAAGTGCTATTAGAGTGTCTTGCATACATAGATATACATATATGTGCACTCATACGTATATGTGTGCATTTACATACAAAGACATCTGTATACATAGACATATGTAGGTATGTGTGTATGAATATGGATTATCAAAAGCGTACCTGATCTCCTGAAATTTCCACTTAATCCTTATATTTACATATGCATGTTTACAGATTTCCAGAAGCACGGGTTTTATTTATTCAGCTACTGTTCCTACACAGTTTGTGGTGATTGAAGTAGAAAGGGGGAGAACGTGCTGTTTAGACAGTATTTTATATGCCAAAGTTAATATTCATCATCATCATCAAATCCTAGGATGATAGAATATTAAGAGGTTGGAATAGACCTTAAAGACCATCTAGTCCCAACTCCCACTGCCATGGGCAGGGACAACTCCCACTGCACTGAGTTGGTAAAGGCCTCATCCAACCTGGCTTTAAACCAAAAAAAAAAAAAACAAACAAAAAAAAAAAAACCAAAACAAAACAGACAAATGAAGAACAAAAAAACACATTCCACCCAAAAAAGAACCAAAAAAAAAGGAAAAAAAAGAAATTAAACGAAACCCCTTTGTTTATGTTAATCTAATAAAAAAATTTGTGCAACTTTTTCTTTTTTCTCCCAGGAAATACTTGTATAATATGCAAAATACAACCAGTCTGTCCCTGGTTAATAGGATGTAACTTAAGATTATGATTTCACACAAAAAACTATGAGATCATCATCTCTGCTATTTAAACTTACAAAACAAGAATTTCCATCGATGTACATCCTCCTGACAGTTTTAGCCAGTAATGCCCTTTGGTAGGCTGGCCTCTAGTGTTTCTTTCTTGTCTGTCATCTTGGAAAACCTGCTTTCTATCAGAAAACATGAATATATCATTTAAAAATGCAAAATGAGCAGTGTCTCTGGCAGACACAGCATTTCCAGTGGAGGTGCGTTTTGGAAACTGCACTGAGTGATGAAGGGATGATCACGGGCCGGCACTGGGGTTTCACAGGCATGTGCTGACACCAGTGGTGTGGAATGATGGATTTTGTCCATCATTCCCAAGACAGTGTCCTATGTGACACACATCCACCTGCCTCTATCTGACCATGTCTTCTTCCAAATATTTTTTGCCTCTTTTCCTCTCGATGCCTCCAGTTCCTCACCACAGCAGGGTCTAAGGAAGGGCTGCTCTTCCTGCCTGTTATCTCCACAGGTCAATCCCAGTCTCTGCTTCCATTTCAGTCTCCACTTGCATTTCAGTCTCCCTCTTCTGGACTCTCTATTAGCGCTTCTGAAACGTCCCAACACTGGAGTGCACCCCACCAGCCTGCAAGCACCTAGAGTGGCCCCTGGGTGGGATGCTAAAAGGGACCAGTGTCCTAGCAAAAGCTCATATGCTGACACCCAGAGGGAAAAATCTGGCCCTAGGAGGTGGCAGTTACAGGCAGCTGGAAGGAAGGTCTAATAACGACAAACATTGGGCAATGAGTGAGTATTTCTAAGTGTTGCCGCCACTAAATACCATGAGAAAGTAATCAATAAACTCCAAGAATTCTAGGAACTGTACAGAAGAAATGCATTGTTATAACTATTATTCTATTTTAAGACTGTTCCTATTTTTGCAGATATTTGAGTAAGCAACTCTAAGTATCAGAGCACTTGCATTCAATCAGGCTGTTCACCGGGCTAAAACACTGTGTGATGTGGTTTGGATTGGGCCCCCAGTTTGTCATCCTCTTATGACTAATTAGATCCTTGTTGGGGCTTCCAAAACTTAATTACACACAGCTGGGTTGTTGGGGTATTGTTTTTATTTCCTTATCCTTCTTTTACTATTTGGAGAAAAATTGTTAGATTGTTAAACATTGCTAAAATTTGTATCTTAATTAATTTCTCTCCATCAAAAGCTGTATTTTTATTTTCATTTTAACTACAGTTCTTATAGCTATTCTGGTACAGAGTAATAAAATTATACTTCTGAACTGCTATTAAAAAAGCAGGAAAGAAAAACTATCTGCTTAAATTAACTCTTTAACATAACAAGAACATATCTTCAAGTCTCTACGGACAAATAACTTTGCTTTAGGTCTTATTCTTTTATTCAGCCAAGACATTTTCAAACATTTTAATGCTGTAGTGTTGTTTTATTTTGGTTTTGAAGGTTTTCATTTACCTCTGAAAAGTCAAAACCTGAATTTTCCCATGAAAACCACGCTGGTTAATTTTTGTGTGATGCCAAGAGCACCAGGAACTCCAAAAAAACACAAGCTTAAATATTTGAAAATTTTTTCATGAAAATTGAAAGCTGAACTCTGAGAAAAAATTACTACACTTTCAAATTCAACATATGCAACATTTGTTTAATATATTCCTAGTTCCACATGCTTTCTTCTATTAAAGGGCGCCTTAAGAAAACTCCTTGAAAAAAATCTAATTTGTATGACAAATTGAAAAATGTAAAAGTTGGCTTGAATTTGTCTTTCAAGGCCCAGTCTTTTGGGTGATTTGACATAGCTGTCATTATAACAAAGACATGGGATAAGGGTTAAATTGCACAGAGAAACTCCAGAGCCAATTTGAATCCAGATGAATACCCACCTCAATACTGGCCTTTTTTCAAGGATAATTTCAAGCAGCCCATGAAGGATGCATTCACACTGCTCGCACTTGCATCTAAATTTGAGCTCTAACTTGCAGACTGTGTAAGCTCTTAAATCTCTTGCCCTTCTCAGGGCAGTTAGAGCACTCCAGCAATTGAATGCTACAGGAAAATCAGCACCCTGGGCGAGCTCACACAGAGAGCACACACACAGGAAGTTTTGCAGAATCAACAGTCAAGACACAGTAAGCTGCAGTCTGCAAACACTTGTGGTTAAGATATTTGAATGGATGGAATTGCCCATACACATTAGGAGCAACAGCTCCAGTTTGTGATTCCAGTGAATCAAATGGGATTCATGTGTGGACTGACCTGGACACCTGCCCTGCCCGACCACACCTATTACTGACTGAGGAGATAATCAGACAAGGTGGATTTGTCACCACCACCACATTTCTGTCCCGTACCAATGTGACAAGGCATTTTGAAATTGCACAGAAAGGCTAAAGGAAAGAGGCTGTGACCCAGGGGGTGGGTGATACTGGGAAAGCTGATGGAGAAGCTGCAGCTGCATTAACACTTCTGCTTAAAAGTGGCTTCTGTACAATACTATCATGCTAGTACTGGCAGTATACTCTTAGGACTATCTAAATGAAGGCTAGTGTTTCGGAAATAGGCAGCTACAAGGACAGTACACAAAGAGAAAGCTTCAGGTAAAAGATTATTGTTCCAGCACACTCCAGTGCTGAACTCTCACCAAAGCCTTGCAGCACAAACGAGAGACATTATCACCAATTTTTTTCAGATTTCTAACATTTTACTTTACCTTGTCTATGACATCCATGCCAATAATAATAGATTAAAATACTCCTTTTCCTGATATCCTACCTTAAGCAGAGTAATGTTAGTCTTTTTAATCTCTTCTCACATGGAAATGTAATCATTCCTTAGGCTGTTAAACTGGAATGGCTCTGATGATGCAGCCACTGGATTGTTTCACTTTTTTTTTTCTTTTTTTTTTTCTTTTTTCTTTTTCAGATAAACAACATGGTCAAAACAGACTATCGAAGTCCAGAATATTCAAACTGCACCTGCCCTGGGTAGATCAACTTGGAGAAGAGTTGGTGCTGGGGCTTCCATGCCCAGCCACACACATCAGATATTTTACTCAAGAGGAGCTGTAGCCTGGCCCTGTAGGTGCAGAAGGTGCCCTCATTCCTGTGCACATTTTAGCCTCAGACACCAAATGTAGCATATTCAAGAGGGGAGGTATTCAGGGTCACTCGTGATCTAAAGGAAAACTCAGATGAGAAGAAAACACTTTTGAGAAAGCAAAACTCAGTAAGCAGATTTTTATTTTAATTGCCAGCAAAATTCCTTCTTTCCTAGGCCACTTCGGTATAGCCAGCCTCAAAGCATGGCAAAATTGGAACCTCTTCTTGTGTTTCCAGACTAACATTTATTTCCCTTTGAAATGACACTCCTCCCTCTCCAACTCTGTATCACTTATTTTTAAAGAAATATTCCTTTCCTGACTAGTTGGCATTTTCCTATTTGTCTGTGCTCTGCTGCAAACAACGCAGGGTGCAAACTCTGGACTCTCCCCCCCTGTACTGCCCCAACACACAAACTCTTTACAGGCTGCACAATGGTTGGGGCCAGGGCTTTCCCACAACTTCACCAGTGTGGAGCATGCATTGGATGCTCAGGATGGAAAGTGTAAAAAGAAATAAAAATCAAGTCTGCCTCTAGGCAAGTTGCAGGGTTGACAGATGTCAAACTTCAATCAAAAGTACTGGAATGTATGATGCTCGGCCTGAAGCCTTTGCTTCCATCGGCTTGGAGTGACTGGGGAACTGGCTTTCATCTGAAAGGCAGGGAAAGAAAAAGGCTCTAGTCTTTGTGGTTATGGAACAAAGCCTAAAAATGTGACTCTGCAACACCCTGGCAGCTCAAAAAGTTAATGCAAAATGTGATGACTCCAGAGGTTTTTTTCTTACTCTCATGACTTGAGGATTTCTTTTAACATTTAAGGCTGGCCATCTGCAAAATGCTGAGCAACCAGAGCAGTTCATCTTGAAAAGTGCAGTCTCTTTCCTTGCACTGCTGCCCACAAAACTCCAGGCCTGCATGGGCAGGCTCTGCTGCTTAGGATGGCATGGCATGGCAGGGCAGGGCAGCCACTTCCCCAGCAAGGTCCCACCTCAGCAGCAAAGTGACCAGAGCGAGCACAGGAGGCTCATCCTCCCCATCCTGTTCACACTCACAGGCAGCATCAGGCAGCAAGGGCTCCCTCCCTCCCTGCCTTGGAGGTAGGAATGGGAAGACATCTGTGATAGACACACTGTCCCAGCCACTGGTTAAGATCAACCTGGCAAATCAATTCTGGGCTCAGAGCACCGAGTGTGAGCACCACATCTGGGTTGCGTTGAAACAGGTATGACCAGCACAGCAGGACGGGGGAGGTGATTCTGCCCCTCTACTGTACTCTGGTGAGACCCCACCTTGATAACTGCATCCAGATCTGGGGTCCCTGACATGGGAGGGACATTGACCTCTTGCAGCTAGTCCAGAAAAGCCCATCAAGTTCATCAGAGGGATGGAGGAAAGGCTGAGAACTTTGGCATTGTTTAGCCTGGAAAAGGGGAGGCTTCGGGGTGACCTAATTGCATCCTTCCAGTACGTGAAAGGAACTTATAGAAAAGATGGGACTGAACTGTTCACAGGGACAGGACAAGGGGAAACAGGTTCAAATTGAAAGAGGTTAGGTTTAGATATTAGGAAAAAGCTCCTTTCTATGAGTGTGGTGGGAGACACAGAAGTTGTGGATACCCCGTCCCTGGAAGTGTTCAAGGCCAGGCTGGATGGGGCTCTGAGCAACCTGGTCTAGTTGAAGGTGTCTCTGCCCACGGCAGCGAAGTTGGAACGAGGTGATCCCCAAGGTCTCCTTCCAACGCAAATCGTTCTATGATCCTGTGATTCCGTGACTCCTTCGCCGGGCCAGGGGCACCGTCGGGCGATTCCCGGAGGCAACATCGGAGGGGAGCGGGCAGAAGGAGCCCCTTGGAGGGGACAACGCGTGGTCTGGCCCCCTCCCCTCCCGCGACCGCCGTCGGTCCCGGCGGGACCCCAGACCGTGCGGGGTGAGGGGAGAAAGCGAGGGAGGAGGAGTCTCCAGCGGCGCCCGGGAGCCGCTCGGAGAATGTCTCCGTCCCACTCCTCCTCCTCCTGCCCCTTCGCCGCGCAGCCCTCGGCCGGGAAGAGCCGCCGCCGTTCGGAGCATGGGGAGCTGCTGGCTGCGCCTCGCCGCGCTGCTCGCCCTGGGCGCCCGGGCCAGCCTGGAGTACCAGGGTAGGGAAGGGCAGGGCAGGGGAGGAAGGGGGCGGCGGGGCCGAGAGCGCCCCGGGGGCTCGGGGAGCGGAGCCGTCTCCTCCGGTGGGGGCAGCGGGAGCGCCGCGGTGTCCCCGGCAGCCCGAGGGGCCGGGCAGCCCTCGCTGCTCGCTCGCTCCCTCCCCGCCCGGAGCGCTTTGTCTCGCCCTCCGTCTCGTCCTGCCCTCGGCGCGTTCCAGGACAGCCGCCAGCTCGGATGGAGCCGCATCCTCGGTTTGGAGCCCCGGGTTGTTGGCCGCGATTAAAACTCCCACCCGTGGAGGGTTTAAACACGCGGGGTGCGGGTCGGGGGCAGCCCGGCGCACACGGGGCATCTGCGGCTCCGTGCCGCCACCTTGGCACACTTAGGGAGGGCTGAGACCGGAGAAGACACCCACTCAAAGCTGCTGAAGGATTACACGGGCTCTATATTGTTCTTAATTGTAAAGGGAGGGCGACTGTATGACCGATGGGCCAGCCCTGCCTCTGGGAGCTTGGCACTCAGGAGTCTTTCACCAGTTTTTGGTGCCCGTGTGAGGCTGTGCATGCAGAAAGCTAATCTCGGTTTTCAGGATGAAAAATGAGTGGGTGAATCTGGCTGGGTTCTTAGAAATNAAAAAAAAGACATGCTGGTGCTATTTCACTTCGGTTTTGTGTTTCCTTTTGAAAAATTTGAAATGAGCTCAGGTTTAGGTCCATTCCCATGCAAAAGGAAATGGGTATGCAGGTCTGCCTGCTTGAAAGCAGCTGCATCTTGTCAGATTAAACATTTCTGATTTGGCAGACATTGCAAGCAAAGCCAAACTGGCATGTTGTGGTGGTTTAGCAGGTGTAGCCAATGAGAACTTGTGGTCAGAACAGACCCTTCAAAGTAAGTGGGTATTGCTTCAAATGGAGGTGCATTAGTGGGGGTTGAAAGAGAAGAGAGGAAGTGAACAGGTGAGAAAGATGTCTAATGCAATTCAAAGCTGTGTGTGCAGAGAACCTCTGTGTGTTGGAGGTGCCCGTTTTTCCTGGAGCTATCCCTTCTTGAAACATAGTTCTGCCTGTGAAGGAGTGTGAAATGGCATAATGGTGGTGTTTGTGAGTTGAAGTTAGATTTCCTTATTTTTGTTGGCATGCTTTCAAGTGGCTTTTTTCCAATCCAAAAGAAGTTGGAACACACGTTTTTATCTTCTTTCTTTACAAAACACTAAGGTATTGGACACATCAGCTGCTAAATCAACAAAGACTACAGAAGTTTCTGTCCTGGCATTTCTCTGAGGACCATTGTACTGCCAAACTCTATTTTCTTAGGAAGATGAGTGAATGCTTTACTCTGCGGTTCATGTGAATGTTAGTCTTCAATTAGTTTACAGAGGATGCTAATATCCTGCCCTTTTTTCCCCTAAAAGGCCAAGTGTAGCCTCTCCAATCTCAAACATCTAATTTTTGTGTGTAATCTTCAAATTGGCTGCATAAAAGCCTGTTTGTTTCAGCCTTCACTCATTTGAAAGTCCAATTTTCCCCTTATGGCTAGTGTCAAAGTCTTCAAAGAGCTTGAATCATTTCATGTCCCATTTCTTTTCTTTGTTTTGAATAGAGAAAATGTTATATTCTTTCAGATCTTTATTCTCAACATGAAATCTAATGAAACTGCAAATAGATATTTTCTTAAATGGCACTGAGTTATGTACACATTAGGTACAGAATACCATTAAACTAAAACAGACTTCAAAAAATCTCTACCAGATGTGTGTGTATGTGGCCCTCTTGATTATACATGCACAAACTTATTGAACTGTTACCAAGATGATGACACTTCCCTACCTTGTAGGGGAAGCCAAACAGTCTGTTTTGGATTCATACACAATGCTTATCTTCAACAGTAGTTTGTTTTCTAAACATCAGAAATAGTTCAATCAGCTCTTGAATTCAGAATTTGGTAACACTGAAGTTTTTGGTGTGGGACATTTGTGCTCTACTACCCAAAAACTGTGTTGAACATGACACTAAATAGAAGTAATTTCCATGCCCTCAGAGTTCTGTTATCAATGATTGCCAGCAGTAAAAACCAGGCCTGTGAAAATGTAATTGAATGAACTACCTCCTTGGCATAAGGAAGGCAACTGAGAAATCTCCAAATAATTAAACTCTTGAAAAACTTAAAAGCATTTGAAGCAGCAGCTGTTTTACCTGTAACTATTTTCAAATTTTGAAAGGATGCCTGTGGTGTTTTCACATTGTTCCATTCAAAGCTAATAATGAACTGACAAAATCTCTCTGGCAGTAGCTCTCAGAGAACAGCTTGTTTTCTCTTCAAGAACGTTTCAGAGATGCACCTTTTGGAAGTTAAAACAAACTTATAACCTTTTCCCTTAGGACTAAAGAGTGAGATATGATCTTTGAGCTCTTAAGTAACTTTTTCTCATCAGATTCTTCTTGTCTTCCTAGCAGCTTCCCCCAATTCTTTTTTTGTTAATGCTTTTCTGAGGTGTGAGAAATCACTGTAGATGCTTACTCTGTTGGGCTTGGGCAGAGTGCTGCTGACTATCCAGTAGCATCAGGAAGCGTGCATCTGTATATAGGTACATATACACAGATGGAGATCACTTGTTCAGTATTTTGGGCACATGGAGATGAAATCAAGTGGCACTATACCATGTAAGACTGTTGCACTTGTGTCTTTACACTTTTAGTACACAGGTGAAAGGTAAAGTTAATCCATGATAAAATTAGTGAGAACTTTGCATTAGAACAGGTTATAGGTGTGAAGGGACCATGAACTGCAAGAGAGATGCTATTAAAACAACTTCAAGACTGTGTAATTAATACAGAACTATTATCAAAAGGTGTATGAGATTTAATTCAATGCAAACAATATATATGTGTAGTATTCTTGTAACACATGTATGTATATGGATTGAATATGAGTAGATGGAAGTCTGGATGTGGAAAGTGTAGCTCTCCTCCAAGTTGTGTTGTAGAGCAAGGGGTGCATCTGTGGGTGAGACTTTGGGTGATTCAGTCATTCAGAGAGTGGCTGTCCTTGCCCAATAGAGTTTATGCTAGAAATGGAGAAAGGATAGGGGGACAAAACTGAAGGAAGGAAGTCTTTAAGATTGCTTAAAGGCTTTAATAAATCTGGCATCACAATAATGTGATTCCTACTCGCAGCTCCTATCCATCAGACCAAGCTGCTGGTCAAGAAACAGTCTCTAGGTCCCTGGGCAAGTGGTGCTCTGCTCTGCCAAGGGTGGGGCCTGTTGTGTCAGCTGAGAGCTTTTTTGTTGGGTTTTTCTTTTAAATACAGCTTGTTGACTGGCTATCCTATTAATCCTAGGTGACAATTTGTGTGGAAATACTTCCAGGATCTACTTGTGTGCTTAGATCTGTATGTGCTGGTCCCCTGGAGCTGTGGGTACTGCTCATGAGCCCGTGGTGGGCACAGACCTGGATGTGTTTTCTGCTGGCCAAGCACAGAAAGGCTCTGACCTCAGTGGCAGTCCAAGTACAGGACAAAATCTGTCATGTGAATACTCTAGTGCAGGGTGTCCCTGCCCACAGCATGGGGGTTGGAACTAGATGATCTTTAAGGTCCCTTCCAACCCAGGGCATTCTATTATTCTTTGATCCTATGAATGCAAGCAGACAAGTATGTTCTAAGGCACAACTTTATCCAGTTTTGCTTTGGATGGGCTGACTGTCTAAATAGAGTCCAAACTACCTAGGTAGCTGAATAGTTGCAGATGAGTAAGACTTCGATCCACAGAGAACCCTGATAGAAATGACCTTCTCAGATAACCTCAAATGGAATAGATCTGTCATATTTATATCAATCAACAATGTTAAGTCATCTCCTGATGCTGCTTTCATATATTCTTATGTGAAGTAGAGCTTTTTCATGAGCTGTAGTTATTCCCTACTGAAAACTCTTTGCATCTTTTAAAGCATTATCAAAGCACTACATTTCTTTCTGAGTGGTCCTTAAATAATCAGATTATTGCGTCCTTCGTTTTAGCCTGCTCAGCCTGCTCACTCTTCTGCAGCACCTGATGGCTTCAGTACAACTGAAATCCCCAGGGTGAGATCACACAAGCAAGGAGTGAAATTCAGAGAATTTTCTGAGAGGTGCTTTTGAGTTGTTGAACTGTCCTTTCTCTCACAGTGAAACACGACAGAGTGCACAGACAAGCTAAATGCATATAATGGCTTGGGTGGGTAAGTCTAGATGAGCATTGGAGATAGTACAGGAGCTACAATAGAACCATCAGTGACAACTATTTTTCATGACTGCAAGCTGCTGTACCACTTACACTCTTGGTCCACTGCAGCAGTAAATTCTAGCAGGTGTGGCACGGGCTTCCCAAACATCTGCAGGGTAAAAAAGTGGTGTTTTTAAAAGTTGCAGCTGAGATCACCATCAGTACAAGTGAGGTTCCTGTCTGTGATAAGTATGAATAAGCTTATAATTTGAATTATCAAAAGCATTGATTCTAAGCATAATTTGGAAATGTTGATGTGTATTTTATTTTAGTGTCCTCTCTGACAATTGAAAATGAACATTACTGAAGTATGGTTTTATTCTCTCACTGTGGAGTTACAGATTGAGTGGGCACCAGTTGGTCAAATTTGAAGGTGCAGGGAACAAGATTTGACAAGATCTGTGTCAGCATTCAGCTGAATAAGCCACTGGTTTGAAAATTCTGTCTCCTTACATACTTGATGTACAGCCTTGGGCAAGTTGATGATACTTACCGGCTCTTCCTTGCTTTTCCCCATTGGAGATGCCTGTGTCAAAGCCTGCTGCCTGGATACTGCTGTGTACTGATTTACAGGAAGAACAGGGTTTGGAGGTGGGCATGGGCTTCAGCCCACTCTGTCAGATGTCTGGATGCAGCATTAATAAGTCTTAAGTGAGTGAAGGTGTGAGGAGCACCATGTGCATGGATGTGTTGTGTTATGGCACAAATGATGAATCATGTGTGAAAATACACTGTGTGTAAAAATGTACTTAAATTTTAGATACTAATGCAATAATCTTGTCTCTTGAGCCCTGTACATGTGCCATACAGGAGATTAGGTAGTGTGGGGGTCCCAGGAGTATCTTTGTTGGGAGAAACTATTTCCAAGGGATGGGTCCCCAGCCCACCATTGTGATTGTTTGGAGGCGAAAGCAATGATGAGGCAAACACCAACACTCCTCTCTCCCTACCTGCACCCCATCACACTGCTACTGTTTATGTCCAAAGAGCATATCAGTAATCTAAGAATGCATGAAATTCTAGTACATAGTGCATTGTAATACATACAGACTGTATTTTGATGTTGTCAGTCCTTGTTTCATCGTACTTCTGTGAAAATTCTGAAAGTAAAAATGTTTTTTCCCCAAGTGAGGTAACAAATTACATGTTCCTTTAAATACCTGACTAATTTTTCTTCTCCTGAAATGGCTGTGTTTTTGATTGTTTGTGGGGGGTTTGTGGGTTGTTTTGTTTTGTTTTTTTTTCAATTGCTCTTCCAAGTTACGTTATATGTTAAAAATCACTGTGTCCATGTTTCATCCATTTCAAGAAGCTTTGACTTAAATTTTTTTTAATGAATTTTTAAATTCTTAAATGAAATTTTAAAATTTTTAAATGAATATTTCAGCATACTGGATATACCTGGCTGACTGGCACTTCTCTGCCACTAACTATTGCTTTTATTTAAAGGGCAGTGTCAAGGTTGTTCAAACTGAAAATTTATGCTGCAGTACCTTGAAAGTGGCTCCAAATTATAGGTCTTAACTTTAACTATTTTGATCTTTCCTGTAACTTGAAATAGCCACTTCAGAGCTCTGCCAGAGTTTGAAACCACTTTGACTTGTCATTTGGCATATCTTCACATGAAGAGGGAAAGGATTTTGTACTTCTTGAGAGACTCATGGAAATAAATTATGTTTTCCCAAGTTAATACATATTGCGAATTCAGTTTTGCCAATATATCCCTTTGATCTGCCTGAACAATCTTGGTGTGGTTTTGTTGTGCTTGAGGAGATAAATGGTGTCTTTGCCATGCACATAAAGCATGAAAATGTGGACAGAGTAGTTACATGGAGAGGTAAAGCTCTGTCAAACAAGGCATCAGGATGATAAAAAATCCTTCCCCCACTCACCATTGCCTCTAATTAGTGTTTCTTGGCAGCTGCAGGGATTTTCACTGAGAGAAATGTCTAAGTTACAGGTCCCTCTTGTTTTACCTGAAGAGGGAGGTAGAATGCATTTAGCATGGGAGCACATTAAGAGCTCACTACCAGCTTGCAAAAGAGTCTGTCAAAATACCTCCGTGCTGGACTGTTGTTAAAAAGAAAGTTTTCTGCTGAAAGGCTTTTTTCTGGAGCAAGTGTTGCTTGTGGGTTTTCACTTGTTTTTAAGCAGAAGTTGCTGGACTGGCCATGCTGTGGCTCCCTGGTTTGGGTGGCTGGCCCTCATCACCAACTCCTGATTTTATTTTTTGTGCTACTTTTCTCCTTTCTTCTCTAGCCCTTGGCTGGCACCACCTTACAAAAGCATCTACTTTGTGTTCCTTCATGCCCATCCCAAGAGTATCTCTTACTTTGGGTACTTTTGGGAGTTGTGCATTCCCTCCAGGAAACATTAGGCAACTGTGACCTGTCAGACTCCTTGTTCTCTCCATGATTCTCCTGGGCTTCCTTCTACCTATCCCTGTTTCCTGACTCCTGATGAACAAGATCTTGTTCAGGATCCCTTGCCTCCATCCCTGTTCAGGTGCTTACATGGCAGGGCCCAGGTCCAGACCCTGTCCAGGGCTCCCAGGAATGTCTGCAGTGCAGGAGAAATTTCCAGAATGCCTTTCTCCCAAATGTACATTTATTCCTGGTTTGTATTGCTGGAAATGGCCCCTCTTCTCTCACCTGGTGGCAATTATCAACTCTTTGCTACTCTCCTGCTTGTGTATTTTAACTTTAGGCTTTGAGATGAGCTGCCCAGCTTTCTTGCCTCCCCCTGCGTGGGCATCCCTGGCTCCCTGGATGTGAGCAACGTGCTGGTTTCACATGGGATCTCAGTGCAGGTTGCTCCAAGCCTCTGGGGAGAGGGAAGCCTGACATGACTCACATATATTTTTCTAGGATGTTTTCCTGTGCCCTCTTGTGCTATTTAATGTGAAATAGTGGCTCAGGGTGGAATTGATTTTGTTGTTCTGGATGGTGCTGTCTCCTTCAGCACATCCTTACTGCCCTGGCTTTGGCTGTTGAAGGTTGGCTTGGTGATTGGGAAGAGCTGCCATCCCAGCAGCGTGCAGGGCAAATTACAGGCTGGGAGAAGGAAACACCTCCAGCCATGTCACAATACTGAGCTTCTGTCAGCCTGTGCAGCTCAAGCTGGGGGCAGCTGGTCATTTTTTGGCAAAGGTCTTTGCCATTTAAGCAGATAGAGTTTGTATAATTTCATACTTTTTGCTTGCTCAATGATAACATGTCTTCAGCTGAAGACAGATGACATCAGTGGGATTCAGGCTGGCTGCTCTGAGAGACCAAGTTTTGCTGCCTGATGCGTAGATCCAAAAAAGAAAGGAGGATGCTTAAAATTATGCATATTCTGGGTTGTTCTTGTGAGACACTAAGATGTAATTATAAGCCATTTTCAAGGGCGAAAAAAACCCCACAGCCTAAACACGCAGGATGCATGTCACAAAGATTCTTGATTGTATTTGTCTGAAAATGGTGAGGCAATATATCCATATGTGTGTCTATGGCTTTGATTTGTACAGTGTATGATTTGTGACATGCAGCTGTGTCCTTCAGGCAGACACAGAAGAAACTTCTGCAGCTTTTCTGTAAAATACATAACATTAAATTTTATGTTACTGCTATCACTCCCGTTCTCACAGTGGGTAAAAGATATGCATGTACTGCACATAAGCAGTTTGGATGATTTAGAATATTTATAAGTCAATCTTGTTTTGAAGGTTCTGAAATTACTGTGGTGGTGTTGTTATAAAAGGAAATCCTTTCTTTCTAGTTGTGTTAAACATAAAATTTGTCACAACTCTGAATAGAAAGTTTTTCTTATAGTTAGAGCAGTATGACTGAAGACATCTGATTTTTTTTTTTTTTTTTTCCTTCTCTACTTCTCACCCTCTTCTTGTTCCTTTCAGGAAATGCCATTGTTATTTAGGGTGCTGGATTTAGATGTGTTGCACATACATCCACTAAGAATAGCATTGCAGTTTGAAAGTAGTCCTGTATTCAGGCTTCTCCAGCCATGCGTTGTCAAGCTGCACAGTCTACCCAAAGCCTACACTTAACCAGTGTGGGCTGGCAACATGACTCACTCAGCACAGTCTGTCTCCTTTCTTGCTGTACCATGAGAGTTTTAAGCTGCTAGGGTCTGTGGTCCATCCTGGTGTCCCTCAGAGGTCTTTTATCAGGCTTCCTGTTGCTGACTGGGCATACTGGGGGAGATGCTGCTGCCAGCTCTTGCCTCAGTTAAGTTACAAGCCCACACCAGTTACAGTTTTCTTTAATCAACTGTAGGGCAATGTACTTGATTATAATTACTTGATTTGAATCTGCTTGTCTTGAGTCCATCCGTTGTAGCTTTCTGGTTATACTGTGTGACTCGTAAGTAAACCAGGCCAAAATTAACATGCCTCTATCCAGCTATTCTTAAAGATTAAAAACATGTTGACTTGCAGACATTCCCTGTTCTAAACTGCTCAAGGGCAGATTCCAGAAACAGTACACCTGGTGCTGAGTTACAGTCTTAATGAAATGTGTAAATAAGACATCCAACCCAACAAATAATAAAAAGGTCTTTTCCGTATTTACTTTTCTGGGAAAGGAATGGATGTTAGTGCCCTGTGCTGAAAGTGGGTACCTTTCTCATTACTGTAGTAAGGAAAAAAACAATGATTTGCAGAAGATGTTTCTTGTGAAGGCATCTGACTGGTAGTTTGCTTCAGCTTTGTGTCACTGATTTCTTTTTGTCACTTTAAAGCAGCTGGCTGGCTTGTGTCTGTATTCCCTTTGTAGTATGGTTTGTTTGGAGAGCTTTGACTGAAAACTCTCATTTATGAATCAACTACAATTACTACCGTTGCACATTTATCACATTAAGTAAAACTGTATGTCATGGAAATGCTGCAGGTTGCTTTTGGGTGTCTTTGAAACTGAAAAGGGGTGACTTGGACCTGGTTGTGGTTCTGGGCATACCTGTGTGCTCTTCATTCTAGTCTTTCCATTGCTCTCCTTACTGATTCAGTTCCAGCTGCTGGACGTGTAGGTGTCAGGAACCGCATTTTGAGTTGCTCTTTGGTACTTGACATTTATCATAATGAGATAGAAAATACATGTCTGGGAGCAATGGGAGATAACTGTAACTGGAAACTTGTTTTGATGTTGTGGTTAAGGAAATTTCTGGTTAAATACATGAAATCCTGAGTAGTTCTGTAATAAGGGGAGGTAACTTTTATTTAAGCACCAGCAATGCTCTTGGTGTATCACCGATACCTTTCTGTCCTTTTCACCAGCACTAGAAGGTTGCAGTGGTTAACTGACAGCTCGTCATCTCTTAGGAAAACAGGAATACCTGAATTTTGTTTTGGCTCTGTTTTCAAGGCAAGTGGTCCTGATTTGGGATTCTGTACCTGTCTCCAACTGAGTGTCAAACCCAAGAATATTAAACTGTATCTTTAGATGCATCCAGGGCATTTCAGACCTCTTAGATACCAGTAAAGCCCAGGACATGCACTGCAGTCCTCTAAGTTATTTGATTTTATTTTTATCCAGAATCATTCTTTTGCAATATTTTTGTCTGCCAGTTTGTAGGAAAGTCTTTTAACATGTGGCATACTTACAGAATCACTCAGACATTTTAGCTATAACATACACTAAAACCAATATATATATCTTGTGTGCAATAAAAGACAACTTTTAACTCACCAGAAAGATAATATTTATTTGTAGCTCATTTCTCTATTGGAAGAGTAAACCAGTTTGCCAAAACAGATCAGTACAAAGGAATTAAAAGTAAGTTCTCCATCTAAGTTATAAAATATTTTCCTATTTGTAAACCCCTTGGAAGGAGAATGGGGTTTGATTTATTTGCAAATAAATCAAAGGTGAGTGTTGTCTCTAAAGCACATTCCTGGTCATTCTTTACTCTTCTGCCATTAACAAAGCCTCTTTCTATTGCTAAAGACCATGAGAAGGTGGGGCAGGGAACAGAAGAAATACAAGCTTGTAGTAGGCGACACATGAGAATAAATTACAGTTTTAATAATGAATTTTGTGGTGTAGAGCCTGATGGTTTCCAGGGTTCCAGTTGACAGGAAGCCAGGCTCTCCAAAATATTCTTGGTCTTTCTTGCATGAAGGTACCCTGGTGAGTGGGACTGACAAATGGCAACAGAAGCACACAAAGGGGAAACATAAATAAGACCTCACAGCTGCATAGATGAGTTATTACACATTTTGAATAATCTTCAGGTGGAAAACCTTATGCACCCATTCAGTTCAGCAAGTATCTTCTCTTGCTCTCCCTTCCTACCAGTTCTTTTGCGAGCTGACACAGCAACTTCTATTTTGCATTATAAACAGTTCTTTTTAAACCCTCCTGTCAAATTTCTAGTCACCTTTAATTTCCACCATGGAAAAAGCTGTGAGGAATCCCTGCCATCACAGTGTGTGTGTGAGCAGGGGAGGAGGAAGGCTTGGCAGGCCCCACAGTTACAGCAGCATGCAAGTTCCTACAGGAGTGCGTCTCTTTTGGGCTTTTCGTTGTCAGCCACCTGCTCCAGCCCTGTAACAACCTCCTGAAAAACTGACAGCTGGAGCAAGCTTCACATCAGGCAGCTGGCTGATGGACTTGTCGTGCTAACAGCTCCTTGCCAAGGCAGCAGGTTGTTGAGGGATGGTTGAAACAAGCTGTAATATATCTGCTTTTTCCCAGAAAATAATTTCTGTTCTCAGAGCGAGCTGGGTGAGCGAGTTGGAACCAGAGAGCCTGTTTTCAGGTGTTGCTGGAGGTTGCCCTTGGCCTGTTTTCTCACTGACAAATGTTGACTTATCTCAGGCTGCTGTTGAACTGAAGCCTTTGCTAATAAGAAGAGACTGTCCATTGTAAAGAGAGTGGTGAGAGGGAAATGACTGGGTGGCTGCCACGTACAGTGTGTCTAACCTCTTCCCTTCTGCTAGGAGTTCCTGCTAAAACTAATAAAACTAAACCTAATATCCCATTCTCCTTGGTGTAACAAGGCCACTACAGGTCTATATAAACAGAGGGGGAGTAATGCTGATTGTCTTTAGCACACATGACACACCACGCTGGAACTGATTGTACAGTATGTTTCTAATTTTGCACAGTAGAGTAAAGAAAGGAAGAGCTTTAAATCATGAAAAGAAATCAACAGAACTCAAACCACATTTGTATGTAGGCAAGGCTGTGGATCCTTTGGTTATTATTTGGTCTGCCATGGAAATCCATGTCAAATCTTTGACCATTTTTAATGACACAGGGTCAAATTTACAAATGGAATGTGAGAGCACTAAGTCTAGAAACTCAAGTATTTGATTTTGTGTTTGTGTCTGGGTGGTCCAAATCATTATGACTTTTTACAAAACCCATGGAAGTACCCCAGCTGAAGAGGTTAATTTTCTGTGAAATGTCATACCTGGTTGAGATACACAGAAAACTGTAGAATTCATATTTTTCAATTCTTTAAAGAAAAAGTAAAAAAGCAGGGTGGGGGGAGCGGCTTTGAAATTCCCTGTTTCTAAACAGAAGACCTCAGGATTAGGTGTGTCCTGGTTCTGTGAGGGCTGGTAGTGGGACAGAGGTAGCAAGCAGGGTGGGGATAGGATCAGCAGGGCCCTGATGGGTGAGGGACTGGTAGGGCTGGAGCTGATGGGAGCATTACATGTAGTGATATGTATAACATGTTTGACCTGCAGCTGGATTTTGGATAAAATTCCACATTATTTCCAGTGTATTAATTCTTAGTAGCAATTTAGACAATGGTTTCATTATTCTGTGAGAATAATTACTAGCTTAGTACTTTCTCTGTGGATTGTTTTGCCCCCAGTGTGTTTGACATGCTCCCTTCTTGCATCCATATCTCCAGTTTGTATGACAAACTTTGCAGATTGTCAGCCTACTTTTGGCAAGCCCTGAAATCTCATGAGTCAGTTTTTCAGTCTTCAATGATTCTTTGAGAAGGAAACAATAAGAAATACAATGGCATCCCAATTGTGTCTTTATGAGACAAACCACTAATCTTTGGTGTATGTCTCTAGTGTCTTTGACTAGGGTAGTATTTTGATGCTCAGAAGAAATTTGGTGTAACAAGAATACCAAGAAATCCTTATTTCTGGTTATTAAAAACACCTGTTCTGCTACAAGGGTCTCTTGGTTTTTTTGTGTATTTTCTTTTTTTTTTCCCTGAGAGCCTTTAGTTGCCGCCTTCAGGATGTTTATGAAACTTGAGCATTTTTTCATTACTAAGCTAATTTTGTGGCCAACTAAAATTCATAGAACTGACTATTAAAGGATTATATCCTAACTGTGTTAAGGGAACCCTGATCTGGGTAATCTGAAGCTGTCTGCCAGCTTGCTTGTTGCAGCTGGTTATTCCTGCCAGATGTTGCTCTTCAATGCCTACATATCAACCTCCCCTTAATGAAAGGGACCCAGAGCATGGCCATCCTTGGGTAACAGAGTTGCATCAAATGCAGAACAGCCTTGTGTTTCCTTGCTTAGCCCAGCTGCTTCCCAGCACACTCTGTCCTGATGTCAGGAGGCTCAGGCTGCATCTGCTGCTGGATTTCCAGGAGCTGAAGGACTGTGGTGATGGCCACAGCCTCTTAGTATCTGCTCTTGGCCTCACAGGATGGCAGGGTGGGCTGAAGGAGCGGGGTGGTGCTGGATAATTGTGGAGGATGTGGTGCAGGTGGGAGAAGGAGGAGGGAGGCTTGTGTGGTCACTGTGGTCCTGCTGGGAGTGGTCTCCTGGTTTCTGTTTGCCCAGGTCATTTGCTGCCTGGCTGAGTGGTGTGGAGGCTCTGCTGAAGCAAGGACTGGGTTGCCACTGACACCAATACTAATGACAAAAAAAAAAGAGTAAGGATTTGGAGGGAGCATCTCAAAGATTCCTTTAAAATCTAATCAGGATTATTTTATTCTGGCTCCATCAAAAGAATTTATGACTCTACCTTAGGATATGGTTAACATTTATTATTTTAAACAAAATTAACAAGCCAGTTCTCATCAATTGGTTTGTACTATTCTGTGCTTCTGGCTGTGAACTCCATGTTAAATACTGCTTGTGTTGAGGCTGGTTTTAATACTAGTTTTTAGAAATAAATTCCTATCTCCTGAGTCTTGACAGCAGTTGTTTACTTTTGCCTTCAATTACTTAGTTTGTTATTAAATTAAAGGTTCCTCTACACTTTTTTTCTGCTTTTCTGTCGTCTTTGCTCATTTTTCGACCTGCTGACTCAAGAGAAAAGTCCTCAGGGGTGTTTGCTGCCATCGTAGGGTTTATAGTTGCTCTGAGTTTCTTCTGACACTGTGTGACTCTGTTTACTAAAGAGCAAGAGCAGATCACAGCCAGTACCATCACATTTTCCTGCTCCCTTTCTGTTTTCTAGGAACTTGTTGGAGAGTTTCCTATGGATTACAGGCAGCCCCTGCTGCTAGTTCTAGGTGTTGTAGTGTCTGACATTAAAGCTGAGATTTATTTTTTTTCCCCTTAGGGAGCTTTCTTTTAGCTGCCTCATAATATCTGAAAAGTCTTTTAAAAATCACAGAGCTTCAGAAATAAATATGACTGAAGGATAAAAAAGTGGTGTGTCTGATGCTGTAGTATTGAAAGCTAGATACTGAAAAATGCCAATTTCCAGTGTCAGCATTAAAAAAGGAAAAAGATGTCTTCCATCTGTCACCAATTCATACTAAATCAGAATTAGTTTTCAATCTCCTCCTTTTGAAAGTTATCCCAAAGGCCACTGGAACTTGCCCATTAAAGAGACTTTCAGCTTAAAATTTCTTTAATTAACCAGTTATCTGTAATTCTACCTCTTTTCAGTCCCTTACTGGCCTTCTGTAGTTGACCTCCTGTTTTTCTGGACAATGTGTTCCTAAAATTAAGGCCTAAATTAAAGATATAATTACCTTAAAAATATATTAATATAAGGGAAGAAAGAACATTGAAATATGTTCACAGCAATTATTTCTCTGGATCTTGACGATAACAATCTTCTCTATAAGTGGTAGCATTTTTTTTGCCTCTTCAGAGTCCCAGCTGGCTTTTCCATCTTGTAACCTTCAAGTACACCCGGTTGTGTGCCTGCTCACAGTGTACCCTCTCCTCTCATCATTTCCCCAAAAGCTCTGAAGTATCTTGTTTGTGTGTAATTCAGGTAATTTCAGGCTCAATTGCAAATTCAGGCCAAATTTGCTATAAACCCTCTTTCACAAATTTTTTGAGAAAAGCCTAAAAAAAACCCTGTTGCTTGTGCTTGGCATACATGAGAGTCCTTTGTGCCAGAGGAGTTCATGCCACAGAAGGGATTTGCTGTCCTGGTGGAGATGTGCTCTGCCATCAGTGCAGTATCAAAGTGTGTTTATCTGAACAGGATTTCATCCCAATGCCTGAGGTATCCTTTTTCCCTTTCAGGTAACCTGGAGGCAAACCAGTCAGGGTGGCTGTTGACTTAACTGATACACAGCTTACCCCACTTCCTGGAGGGCTCCAGCTGTCCCAGCTCTTAGGAAACCAATGAGACCATGTATGCACAGCTGAACCATGCTGTCAATAGACATGACTTGCTTGCTTTCAGTGAGATGAAAGCTCTTTAGGTTCCTGCCAGCCCATCATTTCCTCGTGGCTCCAAATTCACACATCAGTTTGATTTTCAGGATATGTAAATAAATTCCATCAGCAAAGCAGCTTTGGAAATAAAAGTGCCTCACGGTGCTGGTCGCACATAACCTGGGGGTCGCACAGTCTGCAAAGTCCTGGTGGAAAAGGAGGTGTTGCCAGCAGGATGCAAGTGGCTAATTCCCAGCTCAGGCTGTTAAGCCACTGTGGAGAAAAGCACCAAGCCTACAATACCAGTGAAGTGCTTCGAGAAGGTAGCCTGGAAAACAGGGTTGTGAAAAGGTAGCCTGGAAAACAGGGTTGTGAAAAGGTAGCCTGGAAAACAGGGCAGGTAGACATGTGTTGCATGGTTTGCAGAAATGTCCTTAATTGCCTTGAACATCATGCTTGAGTAGGCTATTATAGTACATTTGACCAGTGACAGTGCTGTGAATGACTTCGGTGAGCTGGTGTCTGACAGAATGGGACAGTCTGGGTTCTGCTGTAGACAAGTATTACTCATGGATGATGCTGTGTGAGCAGCAAAGAAACCAGGGACACAGATGTCCAGACCACAGGCAAAGTATGGACAGCCTTTGCAGAGCCTCTTGCAGTTTGTCAGGCACAGTGTGAGTTGTTCAGTGTTGAGACATTCTTCTATACCCATGGACAGCCCCAGAGCTGCTGTAAATACTGAAGGCTTTGCTTTTCTTCTGTGCTTAAACTGCATTAGACCACATATGTGCTTGAGATAAAAAATACATTATGCAGGATGTAGCTATTTATCTGTGTTTTATGTGGATGTAATTCAGTGTGCTTACCTTCCTTAAACCTCTCAGTTAAAGAATGTACATTTTGTTCAGCTGAATTGGTTTACATTTCAGCGTTTGTGACACTTCTTGTCCTTTCTCTGGTAACTGTTTCTGATCATAAAAGGAGATGCTGCCATTAATTTTTTTAGCATTATTTACTGAAGAGTTCCTTAAGCAAAAATTAAATCTTGAATTCTTCATGGTCTGAACAAAGGAAACATTTTTTTTTCTCCAGCTTCCTCCCCATTGGTCTCCTGATAGCACAGCTAAGTGCCTTTCCAAATGATCAAGGAATTCTTTCATTCACCTGTCTTTTTGATGTTCTTATTTTGTTTTGCTGGATTTTCAGTTTATTGATATATTTTTATTCAGATAGACTCCTTTAAAAGGGAGGGAAGGTGCTCTTGGGCCTTCTCTTGACAGCTTAAAAAACCTTGGAAGATAATGTCTTCCCTTTTCTTTGCATGTAGTTATTTAAAAGTTTGATTTGGCAATGAGACGAACCAAACCAAACCTCACTGGACAGGCCTAAAATCAGCATTTCATGAGGGCACTGTTCATGTTTGCAATGTTCAGATTTTCCCCCTTGAGCCAAGCCCCCAGCTTGACCCCCATAGTCCATGTACTTGATGAATCACTGTGACATCTTGCAATCAAGGGAACTTGGCTTATGTGGGAAATAGGGAACAACACAGGAGATGACTGATACTTCTTTTGAAGTTGTACCAGTGTCAGCTCCCAACTCTATCTTTATTGGCCTGTTGAGCTGCCTTTTTTCCCCATAGTAATCAATATTTTATTTCAATAGCAGAGGTCTTTCATCTATCTGTTTCACTGTTCTTGTCTAGATTTTCTCAAATTTTTCTCCTGGAAACCAACTATATAGATTTATATACATTTTTCTACTTGAAATTAAAATTTAAGGAAAATTTCATTACATCCTTACATTCCATTGTCTTGCTTCACAAGAGCAAACCTGAATTTCCAGAGTTAGAGTTCTGGAATTTTTCTTTAGAATTTCCAGAATTAGGATTTCATGAAGGATATTTTTTTTAGAACTTCAAGTGAATAGTATTTAAGAAACAGTCACCCAAGGACTTTGGTCATTTTATGTGTGTATGCTGCAAGCAGCATTCGAACATACAGCCCTTTCTAACACTAAACACATGATCATAGTAAAAGCAAATGCATTTACAGTGGAGCAAGGTACTTGGGAGCAGCCTACAACTGCACTAATGTTCCTGGACTGGATGAGTGTGTTGGCAGTTGAATTTGTAGCTTCTTGTTACATCTGCCAGCTTTCCTTTGAGTGCAGCTGTGTTACAGGACTTCTGCCTGCATTGACACAGAGCCACTTGAACCACTTCCACTTTTTATTTCCAGTCTGGAGTGGGAAAAATAAACCAAAATCAGCGATGGAAAGTGCTTTGCTTTGGCTTTGCTGTGTCTAAGATATCTATAGTCCTTTATGGAGCTTTTCTGGACTAATACTAACTTGTGTATCCATGCAGTTTCCTCCCAGCACTGACTTTTGTGGGAGTAAACTGCATGCATGTGGCTACCTGCTTCTGGATGTGTGACTTAAGTGAAGGAGATGCCTTATGCCAGGAGTAGTGGAGTTTTTTGGGGGGTTTTTTGTTTGGTTGTTTGGTTGGTTTTTTTGGTTGGTTGGTGTTGTTTTTTGGTGTTTTTTTTTTTTTTTTTTTGTGGTTGTTTTTTGTTTTGTTTTTGTTTGTTTTGTTTTTATTTGGTTTTTTGTTTGTTTTTGTTTTTTTGGAGGGTTTTGTTTGTTTTTGTTTTGGGGGTTTTTGTTTGTTTGGTTGGTTTTTGTTTGGTTTTTTTTTTTGCCAGCACATGAAATGAGTTTTATCTTGTTTGCAGCCTTCTGTGTAGAGCAATAGTTTTCTCAACATGTAATTAATCTGGAAACACCTTCATGGCTTGGTGTCAGCTGCAATGTTTCTTCATAGTGGCACTGGGTCATAGATGGCAAGGCAGGAGGAAAGAGGTTACCTTTTGGGAGAGAACCTCTGCCTGCATTTTCCTAATTGGATTAATGATTTCTGTGTGGATAGTTTTATTTCACAAAGCATAAGCTACTGCTGCCATGCAAGCTTCATGCTTTTGAGCTTGACAATTCTGAAGCTTTCTGTTCTGCATTTTAGTTGTGCTTTGATTATGATTTTGAAAGAACTGTTCTTGGGTGGAATCCTGTATGAGGCATCTCTCTTGAAGCAAGTTAAAACCTGTGCCTTAAAACATAGTGTGTTTGCATCTTAATCAATACTGAGACACAGTGATTTAATCTGTGTGTAGCCCTGAGGGGATTTTCTTGGTATGGGATTACTTTGTGTGCCTGAAAAACCTTACACCTGCAAAGAATAGAAGCACAACAGTGGTGTGGAGCTTGTGGCTGTGCATGGAAGCTCAAATCCCAGGTATACACCTGTGTATTTCCATAAATACAGGCAGGGAAATTCCTAAACACGTCTGGAAGTTAATTATACGGGCTACTAAACTGCACAAAGGATTATTAACTTGGTTGGGATGAATGAGTAGTGTTTTCACTCAGAATGCCATGACTGACTTGATATCTTCTGCCTCTTAGTTCAATACAACTTCTACTGAATACAAAATGGTTGTGCTTCTGTGCTTTAAGGTCCCTTCCAACCCAAACCATAGTATGACTCTATGATTTCTGTTACAAAATAAATTTAATGTGTATTTTACGCCTTGCAGACCAGATGCAACAAAACACCCAACTGGGTAGGCAGTTTTGAAACAAACACTGAAATCTCACCAAAGCACGTGGTTTCTAAACATGAGCTTAGCAGAACTCTGAGGCATAATGTTCAGGCAGTCAAGAATGAGAGGAAAAATCCAGTTTTTCAGTTTCAGTACCATCATAAAATGAGTTCAGGTATTTTTATGCACAATATAAAGACCTCTAATGTGAGGATCATGACCATTTTGTGCCTTTTCTGTCTCCTCGTGAACATCTCCCAGACTTCTGTGATCCTAGAGTCACCTTAGCCCTGCCATACTGCAAGAAGCTCTGCAGTCTGCTGCAGTAGAGCTAAGGTTTTAAAGTCACATATTTGATATGGCATCTGGTACTGTGGAATGTAAAATTCTGAGGCAAAACATTGGAGGAACTAAATCCAGATGTTACAGATTGACTGGTGGAAACTGGTCGTCGTCTTCTTACAGATTCTTAAACTGATCAGCTGTTTGAATATGGGTGGAATTCCCAAACACTCTCTTCTGTTTCAAAGGATAGGTCAAATATGGAATGAGCCTTTTCTCCCAATGTCAACTGTAGCCAGTGCTTTCAGACCGCAGCAGATGCCATCGAGGTTCATTTAATTAATATTGTTTCTGTATGGATTACAACTTTGGGGTGTTTTCAGTTTGTTTTTCACTTTGTTTTCATTCTTTTTTATTCTATGAAAGTTACCAAACAGATGAAACTGGAAATTATCACTGTATTTTGGGGATTATTTTTACGTTTTCCATTTCCCAACAATGTTCACAAGGTTGGAAATTTAGTGATCTTTGCTGAAATTAACATTTGAGTAAAGTCATAGAATCATTTAGGTTGGAAAAGACTTCTGAGATCATTGAGTTCAGTTGTTCGCTCCACACTGCCGGGTCCACAGGTTGACAGCAACTGAACATGAGCTAGGACTGTGCCCAAGTGGATAAGAAGACCAAAGGCATCCTGGTCTGAATCACAAATAGTGTGGCCAGCAGAACTTGGGAGCTGATTCTTCCCCTGTTCTTGGCACTGGTGAGGCTGCATCTTGAGTAGTGTCAGTTCTGGGATTCTCATTTCAGGACAGATGCAGAGGTGCTAGAGCATGTCCAGAGAAGGGCAACAAAGCTGGTGAAGGGTCTAGAGAGTAAGTCATATGAGGAGCAGCTGTAGGAGCTGGGGTTTTTAAAGTCTGGAGTGGAGGAAGCTCAGGGTGACCTTATCTCTCTACAGTTCCCTGGAAGGAGAGTGTAGCCAGGTGGGTGTTAGGCTCTTCTCCCAGGCAGCCAGTGACAGGACAAGAGGACAGCCTCAAGTTGCACCAGGGGATGTTTAAGTTACACATTAGGAAGAATTTCTTCACGTAATGGGTGATTGGAACGGGCTGCCCAGGAAAGTGGTGGAGTCTCAGTCCCGGGAGTTGTTTAAGGAAAGACTGGACACGGCACGGAGTGCCATGGTCTGGTGGACAAGGTGGTGTTGGGTCACAGGTCCGACTCGATGATCTCAGAGGTCTTTTCCAACCTAATTGATTCTGTGATTCTATGGGGAGACATCTGCGATAGACACACGTCCCGACCAGCTCGGTGCTCTGGCTGAGGTCGGGCCGGCTCGGGTAACCGGGCGGGGACTCCACACCTCTCCCGGAGCCAGAGCATCACCGGGCCATTCCAGGACGCCACGTCGGAGGGGAGCGGGCGGGAGGAGCCCCTCGGAGGGCAAAACGCGTGGCACAAGCGACGCCGCAGCCCTGAAGAATCCCAAACGCCGGAGCATCTTCCCGGACCCGGCGGGAGGCGGGGAGGATGAAGGAGGAGTCTCCGGCGGCACCCGGGAGCCGCTCGGAGGATGTCTCCGTCCCTGTCTTCCTCCTCCTGCCCCTTCGCCGAGCAGCCCTCGGCTCGTTCGGAGCATGGGGAGCTGCTGGCTGCGCTGCTCGCCCTGGATGCCCGGGCCAGCCTGGAGTACCGGGATAGGGGAGGAAGGGGATGGCGGGGCTGGGAACCCCCCGGGGGCTCGGGGAGAGGAGCCGTCTCCTCCCACCGGCCCGGGGAGCGCTGCGTGAAGGTCTGGTATAGAAATGACAACACAGAGCTCTGCTTTCCCCAGGAATCACGCTCACCTCCTTTTCCCTTGCCAGAATTTTGCAGTGGCATAAGCTCATATTTTCTCAGAATCTCCCTTCAAGGTTCTTATCGGGAATATTGGAAGCTAAATTGTCATTTTAGTAGCACAGAAATACAATAAGGTAGACAAAGCAGTGAATTGCCCGTGCTGTTTCCTGACACGCTTTATTTCACTTTCTAAAGTGAAAGGGCTAAGGTCACTTTACAGAAGCTGAAGATATGGCCGTATACCCCTCAAAAAATGATTGCTGTAAACTGATTTTCCAAAATATTTCCTTTTAATGCTCCACTAAACGATGTCCCTTAGTGCCACATCTAGGCATCTTTTCAGTACTTCCAGGGATGGTGATTCAGCCATTTCCCTGGGAAGCCTTTTCCAATGCTTTTGAAAACCCTTTCAGTGAACAAATTTTTCCTAATCTCTATTTTAAACCTCCCTTGGCACAACTTGAGGCCATTCCTTTCATCCTATCAGTTGTTACCTGGAAGAAGAGACTGACCCACCCTCACTACTGCCTCCTTTCAGGTAGCTGTAGAGAGCAGTAAGGTCTCCCTTCAGCCTCCCTTTCTCCAGGTTAAAAACCCCCAGCTTCATCAGCCACTCTGTATAAGACTTGTACTCCAAACCCTTCACCAGCACCACTACCCTTCTCTGGACATGCTGCAGCAGCTCAATGTCCTGAGGGGTCCAAAACTGAGCACAGGATTAGAGGTCTGGTCTCACCAGTGCCCAGTGCAGGGGAACAATCACAGCCCTGGTCCTGCTGGCCGTGCTATTGCTGATATAAGCCAGGATGTCCCTGTCCATCTTGGCCACTTGGGCACATACTGGCTCATTTTCAGCCAACTCTTGATCAAATTTGTGTTATAATTGAGGCTTCAAGCTTCAGTAGATCATAAATTGGAACATTGACTTTTTGCTGCAAGTTTTTACAATATCTACCTCAATTTTATGTAATCCTTATAAACCCTGAGCAAATAGCATTAGGAAGAAAAATAAGGCTGAAGAACCTCAATGGTATAAATTGCCAAAATAGTATTGCCTAAAAATTTAACCTTTTATTAGTAGATTCTGCAGGACTCTTAAGTCCAGTAGATGGGAACCTCTTGAGTCTATCTGGTGCTAAACTAGAGAGTACAGGACTTCTGTTCAGTAAAAAAAGCCCTTACTGCAGGCCAAGTGCTGTGGGCTCTTGTACTGAAGTTCCTGAACTTGTCCTGTCCCAGGGCACTAAACTAAAAAGTTCCTGATTGCTTTAGTCAGCTATACTGTTGTTGTCTGTAGCTAATTTTCAGTTGATCCAACTCAGTAATAGTTAAGTAATTCCTATGTCAGTCCTGGGAAGACAAGTTTGCATAGCTGTTCTTCCTCCTATGGGCCACATTCATTCTTTTACTCAGTTGTAAAGGATTTATAGCACAATGGGATGTTAAGTGTTGTTCACGGAGACACCTGCATGTGCAGTGCCTGCCTTGGCAGTGTGTTCTTGTGCCTTGATTTTGCCAGCAGACTTGCACAAGGAAACCTTTGCAATGTGGGGAGAGGAGTCCTGTGTATGTGACCCTTGGTTTGCCCATGTGCAATCACTCACAGTAACCAGGTGCATGAAACAACGGAGCACCAGAGTTCTCAGTCCCTTTGTCCATGCAGGTAAGCCCAGAAGCCCAGGTGATGGTTTTACAGTGAATAACCCTGCAAAGATTTATATGTGGTTGCAGGCTTTAATGTTGCTCACTTAACAGTGCTTTGTTTTTCCTTTTAACCTATTTTTAAAAGAAACCTTTAAGTCTTCTACTGGTATTGATTTTTCTTTTGTGCATTTCTATTATTGTTTTAAAACCTGTGTTGCAGTTGCTTGTCAGAATTAAATGAGAAAGTGATAAGTGAGAAAATACCTGTTTTCAGTTTGGAAAAGTTGCAAAGCTTTTTTGTTGTGGAATCAAGGCAACTAAGCAATTATTGATAGCTCTTCCATTCTGGAGACCTCTGAAGTGATAATGCAGAATGGAAAGATTGTTTGCCAATTAAAGTCAATACCATGTAATATCTGAAAGGTTCTACTGTGGAGGTCACCTTCCTATTATAGAGGTTTTGTTTGCCATGGGCTGAATTGACATACCGGACACGTGTAGTAAAATTTGGGATCTTGTCTCGAATGGTGTGTTTCTATCTGCTTAGGGATCCATGGTGCATAAAGTAGTAATGTACTTAAGAAAGGCAGGTTTTGAGCAAAACTGCATCTAGCTTCTGTCTTCTTTGGCTCAGCAACACAGACATATTGTTTGTGACTCATGTGGCAGTGGAAGTGCTCTCTTCTCAAAGCTTTTGCAGACTTCCAAAAAGGCAAAGGGGAGGATGATCAGATCCTAGAAATACAGGAAGTATGTTGCTCAATACCTGTTTTGCTCAACACTTGTGTGCAAATGTGAACATGTCATTGTAATCTGTGCTCATTCAGGAACACAGCCCTGCTTTCTGCCCTTTCTTTTGAGATGACCAAGGACCCTGGCCAGGAGAGCAGATGCTGGGCTGTAAGTGTGGAAATGGAGCTGTGGGGAGAAACTGAGAACTGGATGAAGGTTGTGGTGCTAAAGCAGAGGAGTACTCCATCAGGTGTTTGATGTTGTATGTAAACATCTGTAGTCAGTTTTGGGTGAGTTTAGTGTTGAGCAAGTGGTCTCCTTGAGGTTGGTAAGACAGCTTCAGCAGATGCTTAAGCATTTTGGTGAATGAGAATGGGCTTGGAGCCTAGTGTCAGTGTCAGGACATGTTTGGAATGTATTTGACAACCACAAAACACAGGCAAAACTATTCCTGAAACAGTCTGATTTCCATTTTTCACAGTAACTGTTGAGTATTTGGGTATCCCTTTAGCTTGCCACTTTGAACACTAAATGTGTTTTCTTAATAATGAATTTCTCTTGTACAAGGATTCTTACTTTGTCTGAGAGCTTGCTGGTTTACTGTCGTAGCTCTTCCTGCCTTGTCTGGCAGTTTTATTGCTGGATTTATTCAGCACAGGCTACTGGGCTCATGGTGAGAGGCATCTGCTGTGTGTTTTTTACTAGATTGCTCATAGTGCCCTAGTAGTGTATGTAAAGAGGAACACTTCCTATACATCCCATTTATACAGTTATAAAAATGTAGTGATTATTTTGTGAATGAAGAATTCTTTTTTCCTGACAAAACCAGAATAATCTAAGTCCATAGATTAATCTTAAAACAAAAATGTTACTTCATGCATTTTGCTTGCCATCTGCCAGAATAAAGTCCACAGCTGTTTCTTACAGGAACCTGCTACACCCTGAACTGTGATGTGGGATATCTGCAAAGCAGCTCATTCTTGTCATTCTTCCTCAAATACCCAATTTCTGAACTGTGATAATTTTAGCACTTCCAAGGCAGAACAATGCTTTGTCCTTACATGGCTCAGTAGCCAATTTTGAACGTACATGAAGCAGAACCACTTTGATTTGTGGCTGAGAAAATGGAGATGAAATGACAATTTGCTCAGGGTCACTGATGGGGTGGCACCAGTGGGGAATGAGGTGCCAAGTCAGTCCTGGTGGCTGTCAGGACAGCAGCCAACACGGGATGTGTTGCACAGCTGGCAGGCTGCTGTGTAACACGGCTGTGCAGCCTGGTGTGGGTGTGTTGGAGCAGTGTGGGTGGGTGAATGTGGAGAGGTAAGGAAGAGCGTGCCAGATCCAGTCTGTGTCCAGCAAAAGAGTGAAGAAGGTGATGTGGTGACAGGAGAAAATCTGGCACCTCTGGGTGAGGTGCTGTGTTGTGGGCAGTGGTGTGGTTTTGGTGTAGATACATCCTACCAGAGCCAGTCCAGCTCTTCAGAGACTGCCCTTTGAGGTTAGGCATGGCCCAAGGCTGGTGGGTGATGCCCAAACTGACCTTGGTGCTCCCGGCTTGCGTAGGCTCTGCTTGTGTTGTCTGGTGGGCTCCCTGTGGGAGCGAGACCATCCCAGGGCAGGGCAACAATGACCTCTCCTATGGCTCCCCAAACCAAGCCTGTTGTGGTTATTAATAAATAACTTGCTTGTTAGGAAAGATACTCAACTCAGTCCTCATTTTGAGCTAGAAAATGAGCTGGAATGGGAGATGACAAGCTCCATCAGCAGGGCCTGGTTTCAGGGCAAAATAGTGAATAACTTTAAGGCCAGTTTTTGTTAGAAGACTTTCAAAAACTATTATTACTTCTTGTCTAAGGATCATTATTTCTTGTCTAAGGAAAGGCAAATATGTAAGAGCTCACATAATTCTAAGAGTTACTAATTTTATATGCTAAAATCACTGCACACTGAAATTTGGACAAATGAAAGTGATAATGCTGAAGTAGGAGTTTTGTAATGCTCCAAGGGAGTAATTAGCTAAGAGTATCCCAGTTTCTAACAGAAAATTGATGCTTACAGAGGTGTTAATTTACATATCAAGGTCTTCACGAAGCCCTCAGGGTTCACGCTTGCTCTTTATGCTATACAGTCAGGCTTCAAGTGCAATAAGCTTTGGTTTGTGTTTGGAAATTTCTCAGGTGTCAGTGTTTAGCCATCAAAAATTCAAACACAACAATAAATATAAAAAATCCAGAGAAATTTTTTCCAAGTGTTAGGAAGCCTTTGTTATATATAAACCACTTGATTTCAGAGAAGAAGCTATTGAGAAGATCAATTCACGAGGTCCCAGACCACAGCTTTCTGAAAACTGATGGAAGCTTTGAATGGGGCTCAAGGTGAATTGTGGGGTTTTGTTGCTTTTGCAGTACCCGTGAGCACAACTCTCCAGACTTTTCACGGTCACATACCTGCAGTATTGGTGCAAGAACCTGGTCTGACATGGAGCACGTGGATCTGCCTCTTACCTGCAGTTCCCCAGAGGAGCTGCCCAGTGCTGCAGGCTGTTGGGTCCTGGGTGCCAGCACCCAACACACAAGTAATGCAGCAAGAAGGGTCCTGGGAGGTGCAGAGCCTCAAGTTCAGGTGATCAGAACCCTCGCGAGCAGTGCTGTGGCTGGTGCAGTGGAGGACACTGCCCTTCTTTAGACCAACTCTGTGGACTAAAGCTACTCCTGCAGAGCAGCTGCAGATAAATGGGATGGGTTTTCTTGAGTCTGGTAGAGTAAGATAAGAAGATGCACTGTTTTCTGGGAAATTTATTTTTGTTGGGTTTTGTTTGGGGTTTTTTGTTTGTTCGGTTTTTTAAGAACTGGAGTCTATTGACAGATATTAACAGGACTCAAACTCATGGGTTTAAGTCCTGCAGAACGTTTGTATGATTTGCACATGAAATTAGTTGCTTATTGAGGCACCTGAATTATTTAATTTAGCCTAACTTTAGGCAACAGCTTGTACAAACCATGATCTCAGACATCAGCAAATGGCAATGAAATACCCCTACAGATGTAATTTGAGATACCAGGTATGAGAAGTTCCTGTAATGTAGTGCTGAGCCCCTGAGTACCTGCCTGTAGCATGCAAGGTTTTTGGTAAGATTTTTCAAAGGGGAAATTTGCATGAGCTCTTCTTTGTAGAAAAGACTTACCTAGAATTTAGGCTAGGCTTCATGCACTGAAGCTTCTGATTTTAAATAAATGTTGCTTAGGGATATTTTGAACTCTTTCTTGACAACTGCTGGCTTTTATTGATGAATTACTTGCATGGTGATGCTCCATGTGGTTTCTGGTTTTTAGAAAGCAGCTTCTACCTTTATGTTTTTAGCCAATGCTCAGGTTTTTAAAAGTATAGAACTAGACTGTCCCTTTATTTGAACAACTTCAAAAGAATGTCTGAAAGCAAATTGCGTTTTTGATTTGAGTGTCACTTGTGTTTGCAGGTAACGTATCACGGTGTTTTGTTCTTGAGGATCACACGGGTTGTTAAAGAAGGTTGTACTTGAGTTATGCACATATTTATCCACATTTTACTTCTGCTATTTAGCCTGATGGCTGTTAACAGCCACTGACACTAAGGAACCACTTTATAGTGAAACCTTTGATGTACCCCTTCACCTGTATCTCCTCTGTTCTCTCTGCTCAGTAGATCAACTGCCTTGTAGGTGGACTTTCCATAACAGAGCAACTGTGATTTGCCGTGTGCATCTTAACATTGCACAACACTGCTCTAGAAGCACTGAGAGAAATTTGCTATTTCCCTTGATGATCAGATCAATTTGCCCCTTCCGGGTTCACTATAAACTGGGACTGCTATGAATCTGAGCTTCAGAGAAGCCCATGCTGTTGACAATGCATAGATTATTGCATCTAATCTTGCATGTCTTTTCTCAAAGCTTTCTTTTATTCTTAATTTGTATTTCTTTTCTTGCTGCAGTTTTTTTTTTCTCTTATTTTGTATTGTAGGATCGGGATACTCACCCCTTGAAGATGATGAGGATGTGTATGCACGCAGTAGATATAAAGGTGACTGCTTTGCTTATGGGCTAAAGAGGATGTGCTGATTGCTGAGAGAAAGCTTCGTTCTTTTCCTTTTTGTGGAATATAAAATCTTGGTGATCCAGCTCCATGGGTTTTCCTCATGGATTTTTATATCCAGATTTAATTTCTACTGTTTTTAACAATGGAAATTATACCGAGTACTGATCACAACTCTTTTAGGCACCTGAGTAAGTAACTTCTACCCTGCCTTTGCTCCTGGAAGATTAGGATGTTAAATCATGAAAATCAGGAAAAGTTTCTCTTTCTTTTTTATACATCCTGACAAAACCATCAGCAATAAGCTGACTCAAACACCTGGGCTTAATGATGGTGATGTATAGAAGTATGTGCAAGAGAACTTGTTTTTCATAACTTTTTTTTTCCCCATAAAATTGTTTGCATTTCAGGTTAACCTGTACCTGAAATGCCAAATGAAGTGTGTTTAATGAATGAATGAATATGTACATTCCAAAAACAAATTATGTACCTGGATGAATGAATATACTGGCATGTTTATAAAGCAAATTCAGGTTTTCTTGTGTGTTCTGGAAGACTTTGTCATTCAGCTAGACTGAGAAGTTTTTTTGCCACTTCCTGTAAGTCTTCTATTTGCTATATGCATTTTCTTAAAAAGCCTGCGTCTGTCTCCATGCCTCTCTCCTCTGCCAGAATCCCTCAGAGGCCTAGCCAGTAAAGAAACTTTGCATTTAATTTCTCACTTTAAATGGTAACTGTGTATTTTTTTTGAGTAGATTAATCAGTGGACATGCTAGAGTTGTAATAATTTTGATGGCTTGAAAATAGTGGTTGTTGTTGTCTTGTACATTACTGATTTTCTACAAAGAATCAATGGACTGTACAAGAGGTAAGTTGTAATGTAATTCAGACATTTTTGAACAACAAAGGGGAAAACACAGCTATGTTGCTGTTTTCATAAATGTCTTGTGTTCCAGTAAAATACTTCAGTATAAAATTTTGCTTTCAAACACATACACAAATAGTTCTTTAAATCTTATTTAAGTAAACTCATTTTTCTTTGCCGTTTAACATGTGGTCCTCAGCAGGCACATAGAAAAAGGATTCTAGAGATTATGAGGGTAAATCAATGACAGTTCATGCCAGGATAGGCAAGTAGTTAAAATGTGGACTTTTTTATAAATTCCTGTTATATGGTGATCCAAAATGAATTATACTCCTGTCAGCCAATATGCCACTAGGGTAAATGAAACATAATGACTCGTTTATTAGAAACTATCCCAAGTTTGGAAGTTCTACAGTGAAATGTTGAGGAACAAACAATATGAATCTAAGAGTATAAAGCATTGGAGTAGAAAAGGCTCACTCTTCATTAGCATACTGGTTTTGAGTGAGATGGCTTGGAGAAAGACGAAGGGAAAATGGGCTGTGTAGCAACGTTCAGATGTGCAGTCCAGCATTTTGGGTGTGGCCCTTTGCTCAGCAAATAAAGTTTCCCAGTAACAAGTAAATAAATGGCTTTTCTTAACTGATGTTAACATACATAAGCAGCATTAGTTTTATTCTTTGCACACATATTCACCAAACAATGCAAGCAAGCACGCAAATTCATCCTCTTTGACATCTGCAAACAAAACACTGCAGTTTACTGGGAGGAGTGAGAATCAACCTCCTACTAAATCCCTTTGTCTTCATCTGGATGTTTTTCCACTTGCTCAACTTTCCAGAGAAACATGGCCAAGATTTTCTGTACCCACAGCATTTTTAGACAGTTTTTCCCTTCCTCCCTGGTGAACCTTCAGCTCTGTTGGCTGGTGCACCAGCAAGCAACTGTATAGCTGGTCATTTTGCATGCTGCTTGTGAAGGAAGTGCTCAGCTAAGGCTGGAGTTTAAACAGGACCAAAGGGTTGGGGGAAACAATGCCCTAAAAATACTTCCCTTCATGCCACTTGGCATGGCTGTCTCTGATCACATTTCATGAGAAAGGGCTTCCTGAATACAGCAGCTCCTGTGTTCACCGCAGCTCCAGTGCCACTGCCCTGGTGACCGTCATTCCTAATGTGTTTTCTCAAATACTGTACTGATCAATCAGGAGTCCCAGGAGTAGGGGCAATACTGGCCCTTCAACCATTTCTACTTGCTGCCTGTTTTTCAGTGTTTTCAAACACAGCATTGAGTATTTGAAATGTTATACAACCAAGTGATAATTTGGGCTGTTGTGTCACTGAGGAACTTTCTAGTTTGTGCTGAGGTGCAAATTTTCTATTAAACAAAGCAACAACACGTACTTCCTGGTACCTAAAAACTCAAATCTCAGTTAAGTGAACGGAGCCTGGTGTAGATGGTGAAGTTCCAGAAGAGGTGCCTGGGAAACCTGTAGCTTTCCTAATTCCCAAAGCCATCAGGACAGGGCTGATCTTGCCTTGAGGCAGGGAACAGTTTGTGTGACCTCTCGGGGCCCCACACAGATCTAATATTCCACAAGTACTCCATGTAGCTGCTTAGCCTTTGAAAACCAATATGTGCCTTCACTTAAAAGCTTCACTTAAAAACAAACAAACTTTGATCTCACCCACTTTCTCCTAATCATAATCAAGAGTAAGCTGATCAAACAGATGTTCCTCCTAAGATCTGGGAGTTACCTGCATCCAAAAGTGTGTTTGCTGTTGTTTTTCTTTCTGACAGTATCATTTGGTCCAGTATAAAATGTATTTTATCTCTTCCTAGGAGCCTTGCTTTATTTCTCTCTGTAGACCACTGTAGCTACAATGGCACTACAGGAAAGGCTTTGTTAGGGTTGTTTTTGTGCATTAAACTGCATTTTTTTATCTTAGCCACTTTTTTTTTCTTTAATGTATGTGCAGCTGTTTACTCAAGGCAAGTGTGTAAACTCAGGCAATTTGCAATAGCTGAAACAGCTGCTTTGCCTTATTATTATTAGCCTCTTGATCATGTTGCAAGGCATATTTGTCTTAACACCCGTTACAAGGGAAATCAGCCATGTGCATTTGGAGTTTATATACATGGAAGACCTGGGGCATAAATACCTTGGACTGATTTGCTGAAGAATTACCTAATTGGCTGGGTTAAAACATCAACCCAAATGAGTCTTCATCCCTCCAGTTCTGACCTGTCAGTATTGTCTTAGTAACTTCAGGTTTATACCCCTCTGAATTAAAAACTGAGGCCTCCTCTTCATTTAGGGAGATGCTATAGACTCAGGCATGTAAATAAATTGAAGTGTAAGGTCTCTGAGCATTAGAAGAACAAGTGGGATAGAAAAGCTGGAAATTTTGGGAATGAGACCACTGAAGGGGAGATTATGGGAATGCTATTGTTAGCTCAGGAATAGAAGGATTTCTCCAGGAGCTGAACTGCACTGTACCCCTAAACTGCTGCGTGCTGTTAGACTGGCCTGCTTGTGCCCTGTGCCTCAGTCACTGTGTGTTTGGTGACACGGGCAATACTGTCACACATCTTTGTGAAGGATTTGCACATGTATTGGTGAAAGACAGAAATAAGCATGTCACAGTAAAATAGGACTGCTTCAGAAACAGACTAGTCTAGAGGAATGTACCCTTGGTCTAGTCTGAAACTCGATAATCTCTGCAATGCTGTTTGTGTTTACTGAGGACCAGCACAGCAAAGTATAGATGTAAAATGTAGTTTCCATTTTGAAAGTGTAAATATGTCCTAGAAACACTGTCCACTGAATATAAATATTCCATGTATAAGAAATAAAACAGGCTGTATTGATTTTTTTTTGTTTATGTGTGGAGCTGATCCAAATAGTGTAGGAAAATGTACATAGTAACTACAGGAATTAGGAGCTAAAAGTGAATATCTGCCAAAGATGATCTAGAAATTATTTTTAAATATCTCTTGTGACTTTGTGAGTATGAAGGCTAAAAGTTTTTTTGTTTTCTTTGTTTGTTTTGGCTTTTTTTCTATCTTTCTTGCAAAATTCAAATGTTTTTTCGTGTCCCTCTTGCATGTCACACATTTTCATACAGGATTTCAGGACCTGCCATCTTTCTCTTTTTACCTTTCAATCCCTCCCTTCCTCCCTCCCTCTCTCCCAGTATGTCCTTTTCAAATCATGGAGCTGAGAAAGGGGCAGGCACAGTCAGTCCTTGTGTAGGAAACTCCTACTGAGAAGTTTCTCATTTTCTTAGTGTACTCTGTTCTCAAAGCTAAACAAAGGATGTGAAATTTTGGCTGCAAAAGGAAAGTCTCTTGATACTGTGCCCGTCAGCATCACAGGGTGGTGTTAAATCCTCTCAAGAAGATAGTGCCCGTATCCTGAATATTTGAAAGCATAGCCCTGACCAGTTAATGAAGATGCAGTTTTCTGTACTTGACTTTGGTAGGAGCATTGGCTGTGAAGTCACAGCCAAATTCCCTCTTTCCTCTGACTTGGCAAATCCATCCACGTCACCGTCCTGCATCCAGGAGCAACTAGAAAGTGGTTTGCATATTTCAGACTACATTTCCATGGTATTAGGGAAAGGTAGTCTTCCACCCATCTTTGGAGATGAAGAGTAGGACACGTGGTGTTCAGACCTTTGAGATCATTTAGAATTTAGTTTAATCTTAGGCAGCTTGAGTTCCCTTTTCTAAGTGCTGAGTAGATAGTATGCTTGTGAATGAACATTGGCACTCTCTAAAGGATTTGACATTAGGAAGTGCAGGGATTTGTGCTGTCGAATATGTGATTTATATATATGTGTGTGTGTGCTTCTATGCATATATGTGCCTGAATGCATATTGCTCCTGGAAGCTACAAATTGCTACCAAAAAGAGAGAAATAAGGTCAGACTTTTCTGGAAAGCTCTTTGCTTGTCTATTGGATTGGACACTTGCCTTCAGATTTAGAAGGCTATTTTATTTGTAAAGAGTATTTCAGTGTTTCAGTGTGGCAGCACAGAACTGCTGAGAACAGCAAGGGCACAGCTGCTCTTTCACGCTATACATCTTTCAGTCAGGCTTAATCCTGAGTGCTAACTTTACAAAACTGGAGCTGTACATAAACACTGAACAGTTGTTCTGGCTCATGGAGAATGTGTACACATGAGCTTGACATTGGCAATATGATTTGTGTAAGTGACATCCATTCTGACTGGAACTATGACAGTTCTGCCAGGGCACTGTCCCTACTGCATAAACTTCTGGGGAAGTGAAAGATTTTTTTTTTTTTTTTTTTTAAAGAGCACTAAGAGAGCTAAATGTAGAGAGCTGACCACTACAGCTAGACAAAAGGTGTTCCCAATACAAATTTTTCTTATCAAAGCGCAGTTAGGTGTGTCTTCTTGAAAACAAGAGGGAAAGTTATTCCAGCTGACATCAAACTGCCCGCTTGGTGGCACACTCATTCCATGGACAAAAAGCATAGTAAAACCCCACCTGTTCTCCCAGCCCCTTCCAATCTAAACGCTACAGTCTTTATTGTTTGTCATTAAAAAAAAAGCTACCAGTCTTCGGATGGCTGACCTTCTGATGTGCACCTCACTGCAGTGCACTCACTGTGAGTATTGGTGGCTTTTGATATAAGACTTTTTTCCATTTCTTCTCTGTAACCTTGAGTAAACATAATGCTTGTGTATTTGTTTCTGAACTTTTACATGTTTCTAATTGTTACGTGTCAATTTTGTACTTCTCTGTGCCAGAAACACCATGGTGCTCCCCCATTAAAGTGAAACATGGTTATGCAAACTGCAGGACACCTCAAGGGGAATATTACAAGAATGTCTTAGGCACAAGATGTGATATTCGCTGTCAAAAAGGCTACGAACTGCATGGGCCTCACCAGCTGATTTGTCAGTCAAGCAAACGCTGGTCTGGGAAGGTGCTGTGCAAACGTAAGTGGCTGTGAAATCTGTGTGTGTGACTGGTGGTGTGACTTGTGGTGCAGATTCAGCAGGCAGTAAAATTTCATTTGTCTTTGGATTGTTACTGATTGTTAAAGGCTGACAGTATACTTGGACATATAGATTAGTGTGTTGTTGAGGGTCTTACAGGGGTACATGGCATGATAAGCATTTGAGTGGTACAAATACTCTTGACAGATAGGGACTGTTTTATGAGTGTGGGATTTTGATTTAAAGGAATAGTTTTATGACAGAGCCATAAAGCTGCTTTAAACTATTGCTCATCTTGGACTTTCTAAGCTGATGCAATTTGTATCATGTGTCTGAATGGGCTCTTGCAGTTAAACATTTTCTGAGAATAGAGGAATAGTTACTTGGCATCCTTTTTCTCATGTAAATATTGTATTAGGCCACTAATGCTTATGCAGAGTTAAATTTGAAATGCAGCTGAGAAGAACTGCATGGAAGAACCTCAGGTGGAACAAGACGTTCTCCCACTTATCATTTGCCAGTTGCATCTTTGTTTCTTTGTAATTCCCCTTACTCTAAAGGGGAGGACAACAAGTTTCTAGAAGTCTTTTATTTCCTTTTCCAGAAAAGCGCTGCCCCACCCTATCCATGCCAACCAACGGGGGCTTCAAGTGTTTGGATGGTGCCTACTTTGGCTCGAGGTGTGAGTACTACTGCTCCCCAGGATACCAGCTGAAAGGTGACCGCATAGTAGCGTGCATGGACAACAAAGTGTGGAGTGGCCGGCCAGCGTCCTGTGTTGGTGAGTATTTGCTCTGCATCCTGGGAAGTCCATGTCTTGAGGTACCTGCTAGTGCCCAAGTCCTTCAAATAACTCCAAAGTGCCTTTTTCCCCAGATAATGGGGAGAAAAAGCAACTGTCCCTCTTAAAGAAGCAGAGAACAGTTTTCCAAGGGATGCAGAATTCTGTCACTCAGTGCTTTCAGTCCAAAGTGAGTGTCTTCCTTACGCACAAGCTCCAAGCACTACCATTTTAATAAAGATGAGGCTGGTGTAAATGGTCAGCACTTTTCAATGCTTGTAACAGGCTTTGCTGGTCTCCTGGGTGACTCCTAGGTAGCCTGTAATTACTGTGCTGCTCATCTGGAATGTTCTGTGGGCTGAGAGATAGCTCTCTGTAGCTTAGTGATGGAACAGTTTAGAAGCTAAACCTGTTGTCTGACCTGTTGTTTTTCTTCTTTAGGATTATGGACTCCAAATATATGCATTTAATATGAATGGCTTGTAGTTACCAGCATGGTTGCAATGGGCTAATTTAAATTTCAGCCTGGTTCGCATTATTTACAGCAGCAATTTTCATTGCATAGTCAGTGGTCTCCTGGGAACCCCAGTTGGAATATGTGTTTCTATATACATAACTCAAAAGTGAGATAAACAAATATTGAAATTTAACTTTCCTGACTACTAATGATATTTCAGCTGGTAGTGGAGTCTCAGCTGCTGGTTGCCCTTGTTTCTGGGAAGCCTCTGATAAAAGCTTCAGCAGCCACTCACAAAGGAAAGTATCTTTTGGCCATCTGAATTGACTACCAGTAATTTAAGCATGTGGGTGGTAGAGTGTTTTGCTCAGTGTTTTCTGTGTAAGATAACTTGGTTTTCCTCGGAATGCCTGTGGCACAGTCTAGGTTAGCAAATGGTTTTAGAGTCTCTCCACTGTGGCCTAGCAATTGTAAAATTTTGTTCAGGTTTCCTGTTATTTGTTGTTATACAAATGTAGAAATAAGCTGCTTAGGTCTAGACTCTTTGTGGTATCTCTTGTTTTCATTTACAAAAACAAGAGCTTTGTCCTTCTCAGTGGTGTGGGCAGAGGAAGAAAAACAAAATCTTTCAAGTACAGAAATGATAAAATATTGTCCTCTGTATTTCCTGGCACTTTCAGAACCTCATCTATTTGCAGTGATGGTTATCACAAAAGGTTGCTGTTTTGCAGAATAAAGTAAGCAAGTATGTTTTGAGAAAAATAATTTTAAAAAAGAGTCTGTGTTAGCACTAACACTTCTATTCCAAAAATGCAAGGTACTTCTTGCATAGGGTATGGCTTGCAAGTCCCAAGCAACCCAGGAAAAGTAATACTGGGATTGAATTTCTGGTATTACAGCACAGTATGGAGAAGACTCCTTCAAACCTTGTGTGCACACAGTTCCTATAAGCAAATAATGAGGTATGCAGTTAACACATTGTTTAATAAGGTTATCTTTCGACCTCCTGAGAGGTAGGATAGAAATTGTTTTGTGACCAGGCATAATTGTAATATGTATGAACACTTGTTCCTTACTGTAAGTCAGTAGTTACAGAAAAGTCACCAGTGACCTGCAGCCTATGCATGTTTACCAGTGGCCAGGATAGTGCTGGCTGAACAGTTCACTTCCAGCTGAGGAGTAAAATTAAGGTGAGGGGAGCAGTGAAATACAAAGGCAAAGAGGTTGATTTATTTCTTGTTTTAACATGTAAACAGTTGCACTGTGCACAGTGGGGATGTCACCTGTGACCAGAAGTGTGGGCTGGTAAACTTCTTGTCATTGCAAGATAGGGAAGTGGCCTGGGAATTCCTCAGCTTTTGGCATCGAGTATGGCAAAAATTACTTCAGACTTGAACTTAAAATGCTCTACCCTTTTTTACTGCACTGCTTAGCATTTTTGCACAAAATTAAATGAGCTTCGCAGTTGAGTAGTGAAGATCCATGTAGGAAAGACATAAGGCCTTTCAGAGGTGAAACAGATATTCATTAAAAGAGGGGAAATGTTTGTTTTGGGTTTTGGTTTTTTTTTTTTTTTTCATTACAGGAAACTAGGTAAGTTTTAGTGGTCACTTACAGAAGTCCTTACAGGTAGTGAGTATACTGACCTAACAAAGCAAACTGACTGTCTCTTGTCCCTCCTTCATGTTGCTGAAATAACTTTGATTAAAAAAGATCAATGTACAGCTGCTTTTGATTGTCAGTTAACTAAAAGTGCCAACTTAAACAATACTCCCATTATATCCCTAATGCACTGAAACATATATTGAAATAGATACTTTGCTGTAGAAGATTGACAAAAATCACTGTCTTTTCTTCTAGGAAGGTTACCTTTTCCTGCAGATGGTATAACAGAGGTTGTGGTAAATGTATCATTAAGCTAAGTCATCCTCTTCTCGCATCCTAAGGCTGTATTGATAGGCGGTGACTAACAGCTTCCATCTGAAACAAGCTTTGCACTCTGAGTCAGTTACCATGCTGATAATGGATGTTTTGCAATACAAATCAATGCCATGTGCAAGTGGGTGGGGAGAGCAGGACAATGTTTTTCATTCCCCCTTTTATGATTTCACCTCTTAATGCTTTTGATATAGACTAATGTTTTGAATTAACTTCCAGTCACTGTTTAATGTTATCAGCAATAACAGAATATGTATAGAACAACAGGCCGTTTTCCTATCCCATAGGGACTCTTGAGTAAGCAAGTAGTGGGCATTCAGAACCATCCCTCTGTTTCTTTCCTCTTGCCATCCCAAATTCACAAGCAAATAAATGTAAACCTCTAACAAGTTGTGAGAAAGATAGTTAACAAGCTCTTTAAATTTTGTTGAAATTGTTAATATGGCAAATTGATAGAGTATGTTAAAAAATATCCCAAACAACCAAAATCTAAAACCTATTTGAAAACTTAGCATTTTCCTCTGTAAAGTTCAAAAAGCTGATTTAGAATTGGGTATTCCACTGCTGAACTGCTGATGCCATGTCTGCAATGCCACTTCCCCACATGGAGCCAGAGTACCGGTTGCTGCTGCCAAATAGCCAAGAGAAATGACAGCTTACAAGAATGTGGCCTGAACAGTGCCACATTTTTAATGAAAACTCAGTCTCCATGTCCATGATTTAATCCTTGCAGGTGAGTTCCTGACATTTAATACACAGCTAAGACTTGCTGTACAGGGTCAGAGATCTTGCAGACCTTGCGGTGCGTCCTGGCTCCAGCTCCACCCAGGAATACATAATAAATGAGGGTCTGACACTCCAGCACTTATAGAGCAATTTTCCCCTCTGATTAAACCTCTCAAGCAGTCAGCAACCTTGTGGGTTCCTCTGTTGGGATTTGTTTTGGAACCAGTTTAGTTTTCTGACCTGCAGGTGTGCACCATGCTCACATTATACATTTTACTGAAGGTTTTTTGGGGAGTAATTGAGTTTTGTCACTTGTGCATTGCCTGGATGGTCTCTGGTCACTTTCTCTGCATTGAAATGGGTTGGGGTTTTTTTAAACCTATCTTCCTTCATTCAGGCTATGTCCAAAGTACTTGATGTTCTGTAAATTTGCTGCAACTTTGTACAAGGGAATGAGAAAAAAAAAAATCTGAGCACTGTCTGGTTTAACACCCTCCAGCAGACACAGCAGTTCAAGAGCCTTTTGGTTGACAGCTGCTTTCTCTTGATCTGTTTCAAAGCAGAGTTGCTCTGGTTGAATTTATTTAATGCCTACTGAATGCTAACAGGCCGCTGAAATGACCAAAGCAAATTTCCTTCCCAGAAATGTTTAAGTCCAGCTAAAAAGGCTGTCTGGTCTCTGGATTCTTGGTGAGTTGTTCCCATGGTAACCTTATTGTTTGCCTTTATGATGTGGAAGTTCAAGCTAGTTCATACCAACCAGTCTTCTCTGCACTAAATAGCCTAATGAGCTTTCTGATTAATTAAGAACTTAAAGCCCTGGTTCCTTAAATGCTACTCTGTCTTTTATTCCAGCATTACATTTATTTGCTGTATACTGTGCGCAGCACAGTGGTGAGCGGTCGCCACGGTGAGCTAACCAGAGCCAGAAACAGGAGCAGCCCCGGTGAGGTTGGGTTATTCTTGCCCTAATTCAGCAGTGTGGCTTTGGCTACATTGGCAGAGCTCTCACTGGCTGTGGTGTCAGTAGATTTCCACATGTAAGGAGTATGTCCCCTAAAAGTAATGGAGTGAATAGGAAACATGAGGAAAGGAGACAAAGTGGAGTGGATGTTTGAAAATCCTGTTCACTTGCCTACTGTAGCAGATGAAGAAAGGTGGAGTGAGTGAAATCACAAGCGGAAAAAATTCAAGAATCCATAAAGAAGTATGTGCCTTAAATATCAATAGTGAAGGATGTTCCTGTAAAGTACAGGAACATTCAAAAACTATTGAGAAGATTCTGCTGTTCCTTTTTGGTTGCTCCACTCTCTGTAGTGGGAACCCACTCTTGCTGGCTTCACCTTCTAGTAGGATCTACAAAGAAATTAATGGTTATCCTCCCAAAGTACAGGAGAAGATAAATGTGTATTTTCATTGTTTATTTACCAAACAAAAATCATGTAAGGTATTTGTTAATATTCCTGATGTTTTCAGAATAATTTTGGAACATGTATGCAAAATTAAAACAGGAGCTCTTGCTGTGGAGGTACTTCACAAAGCTGCCATGCTTGAGGTTGGAGGAAAACTCTTGCAGAAGAAATAGAGAGAAACTAGTTTTCAAGGGTTCCTTGTCCTTGAAATAGCATTAAAAATTTGAAGGGGCTATAACAGGGCTGCACTTGACCTTGTGGAACTGGTAGAAAACATTGTGTGTTGCTTGTAGAACATAAGGATCTATAAAATTTTTTTGTCTATTTGATACTTTATAAAGACCTGAATGTTTTCTCATTGTTATTTGTGGAAAGCAAGCCAGATTGTGTTTTATATCTGTCCTGCAAATGAAAAGACAAGGCCTGCCACTCTTTAAATTTAAGCAATGTTTTTGGGATTGCTTTCTGTGTGCTGGTAAAGAGCAGCCCTGCCTCTCTTCAGTTTCCAAGGTAGGGTGTGGCTCCATGGATTTAGACTTCGTTTTGGACATAGCCCAAAAGATGGGCAAAACCCCGAGATTAAACTGTTAAGTGTAGACTTTTTAGTGAAAGATTGGAATGGTATTTGGTTCAACCATGGCTTTCTGCCATGCTGTCAGGATTGGCAGTGAACATAGCTGAAGATGAGCAGCACCTTTATCCTTCATCAGGGTCTTCTGTCATTACCATTGTTCCTTTGCTTCTGAATAATAGTTACAGTGTTAAGGTAGCAATTAAACAGTCTTTCAAAATATATCTCGTTTACTTTTTGGTTTGTACTACCTGTAAGGTATTAGTATAACAGTTACTAGGAAAAAAAATCATTCGTAGCGTTTATTTCCTGCGACAAGACAATTACACCAGTCTTCTGTTTCTTATTTTGCCATTACTGCAGAAAAAATAAACAACATGTTAAGAGTAACATGCAATGTTATCATGCAGGGAGAAATCAATGTCCAATATGCTTTAAGAATGCTCTTAACCACAATGTCTAAAGCCCAGATGAACAATGAGAAGAATACAGATAAACAGAACATCCAGGCTCCTTGGGCACAATCTTCCACAGCACTCCTCAGAGTTCAAAGCTGTCCATTTGTTGACTTTTTAACTGAACTGTGCAAAGAAATTTGCAATAACTAGTTTTAATTGTGGGGGGTTTTTTGGTTGTTTGTTGTTGTTGGTTTGGTTTTGTTTGTTTGGGGTTGGGGTTTTTTTTGCATTGCAAAGGGATGCTCATTGTCAACTGTTCTAACAAAAAGGTAAGAAGTATGGGCTTCACACTCCTTGGCTGGGACGTGTCCAGTGTTGAGGAGGCCAGATGAAAGTGGTCCTGTGTTACACTGACAGCAGGGAAGGAGCTGTGAAGAAAATGCAGAGCTCCAACAAGTGCACCAGTGCCCATTTCTGTGACATTTATTCCGACAGATACTGAACCTCCAAGAATCCAGTGCCCGAGTGTGAAGGAGAAAACAGCAGAGCCCAACAAGTTGACAGCCAGAGTGTTCTGGGACACCCCGGAGGGACGGGACACTGCTGATGGGATTCTGACAGAGTAGGTCAAAATCTGTACATGTCTGCATTTTCTCCTTCTTATTTCTTGGTTAGAAATTCAGCTAATGAGGGTGTCTGGATACTCCTTCTCTGCAATTCAACCAGTTATTTTGACAACTTGGGAGGAGAATTTTTCAGGGCCTGGATAGCAGGTTGTTGAAGTTATTTTAAAGCTGATGGAATAAACAGCATCTTGACCTGTGAAATTTTCTGGAGCTTCTTTGCAGATCTCATAGTCAAGTTTTTTTACAGCAAGTTACATTTTGTACACAACAATTAAAAGAGAGTAGTGCTTTGGAGGAAGCAGCAGAGGCAAGATTGACTGTCTTAAAAGTAACCAAGGTAAATTGTGGCACAAAAAAAATCTTTAGCCTTCTTCCTGAAATAATGCTGATGTCCCAGGATTCTGCAGTTGCCTTTAAAGTAACATTTCTTTTTTGCAACTTTGGTAACCTTAAACATTGGATTAACATTTAAAAATTTGTCTATTTTTTTCTTTATAGTTTCACAGTCACCTTTTCCAGCAGAGCCAGGTGCACTTGTGATGGTACTACTGCCTCCGATTTTCCCATTTTTATCATGCAAGATTTATATCAGTTTGTCTAGATTGTTATAATGGCAGGAGTACAGAAGGTCTGCTTCTTTCAGTAAGCAAGTTACACCTTTTAATGTTGTAATAGTGGACTGATTAAGCTTACGACTTCGAGCTTTTAAGCTTAAAGATATTTACATTTCATGTGAATAGAAAAAAGCTGTTGAAAGACATGATATTGTGCTCTTATTGCTAAACTTAATTTTAGAAAGAGAAATGCATTGCACAGCTAAGAACAATAATTACCTTGCTGTAGGGGTCTGATCTAATAATTCTATGACAATTAGCAACATTAAAAAATTACACCTGATAAAACAAAAATTTTGAAAATGTCAGAATAAGGATTATTCTGAAGACTTTTTGCCTCCTAGGCAAAAAATATGAGGACTATCCCATGTAGACTTTGTCATACAAGTAACTGTTTTCAGCTCAAAAGAGGCAAACTCCTGATACAATGGAAGCTTTTCCCATAAACCACATCTATATTTTTATAAAATCTTGCAATATTGTGATGTTTTCTAGTCTATACACTGCTTTCCTTAAATGCATTGGGTCCTGGAGTTCCATGAGCACATAAGCTTTTCCATTACATGGAACAGAACTCAACCTCAGTGCTTCAGTACTGAGGATTTGTTTAACCTGTCTGAATTCTCCAGCCTCATTTGCAGGATAGGGGTGAGTTCCAGGTGAAAATGCTGCTGTGGATCTCCACACCCTTCTGCTGTAACATTAAATCACCACACCCTTCTGCTGTAACATTAAACATAAATATCGTTAAAGAACTTTCTGGTCCATTTCTGTACATGTGAACAGTCACAAATGACAATCATAGGAGCAGTTCAGAGCAGCCATGTGGGATGTGTCCCCGTTTTTCTTGCACTATGACAGCTCTGGGTTAGGCTGCAGCCCTTACAGTGGATTGTTCATGACAGAAAATGAGGGAGGCTCAATCTTGATTTTTCCTTATGTAAAGGAAGCTTGATTTCCTCTGGGCACAGTGGCTTGGCTACCCTATGGATTGTCTTATAGGAGGGGAGCAGGCCCTGCCTGCTTTGTCTCTCTTGTCTCAACTGATTGGGACCTTTCTACACAACTCCAGAGTGGGCTGTAGGTAATAAATTTAAATACTCTGTTAGCTGCTGCCTGGCTTCTTTCTTGCTTATTCTCAAGTCTTCAGAACTGAAGTGCAGCTGGACTTAGCATGCCAAAAATATCACTACTCAGGCTTTTACAGCATCATCAGTAGGAAAATCATGTTGAATTTATGAATGTCTGTTCTGTTTCATCTGTTTTAGTGTTATTTTGAAAGGCCTGCCACCAGGGTCACATTTTCCAGAAGGCGACCACAAAATCCAGTATACTGTGTTTGACAGAGCTGAGAACAAAGGCACTTGCAAATTTCTTGTTAAAGTCAGAGGTAAGAATGATGTTTGACCCTGTAAATACAGTCACTGATTTGCATCTGGTTTAGCAGGCAGTTTGAAACTGTCCTCATTTCTGCATTTATCTGCATATGTATGTGTACATAAACTCTGTGTTGATGCTGAAAGGGAGAACACAGTCTTGCTGAGGACCCTGGGGCCAGGTCTGCAGCAGCGTCCTTGCACATTCAGGAAGAGCTTCGTTGATTACTCTTGCCTCCTGTTTCCTACCCCTTCCCTCCTGCAAGCTTCTTCCTGATACTTAACTTGTGAGCTGCTGAAACAAAGATTCAAAGGAATTTTTTCATCTGTGACTCACATCTATCCACCAGAGCTGTCCTTTCACAAGCCCAGGTCTTCAGATGTGGAGTTGAATATACAGAAATGAAACCTGTAGGTTTTGGCTTCCTGCTCCATGACCTTTTGTCACCGTGAGACCACATGCATACCCCTGTACATTTGTTTCATTTTGGTTTACATAAGAGTTCAGAGTGTGGGTTTGTTTTGGTTGGTTGGGGTTTTTAAGTACATGACTGTAATAATACAGAAAGCAAACAGAGAAATGTCTCCAGTGCTGCTATTTCACTGACTTGTGGTACCCTTGTAACAAATGCTGCTTAATACTTTGTCTTTTTGTTTGTTTTCTCTTGCTTAAAGTCAGACGCTGTGTGAAATTAAATGCCCCAGATAATGGCTACATGAAGTGTTCAGGTGATGGAAATAACTATGGTGCTACATGCGAGTTCTCCTGCGTTGGTGGCTATGAGCTGCAAGGAAGCCCAGCTAGAGTGTGCCAGTACAATTTGGGGTGGTCAGGAGTGGAGACAACCTGTGCACGTAAGTGAGTATTTCCCTGCTTTACCAGAAGGACTGACAGAGCAGTGGTTCTCAGAGGATTTGGGAAGGGGGTGTGGGGTGGAATACAGCTCTAGTGTCCCAGAGGTAGAAAACTTAACATCTTTGTCTCTTCTACCAATTGCACTTAGAGCTGAAGCCTTTGCTGCCTTTGGCTGCTCTTTCCTAGAGTGATGATGGTACCTCACAACTGATAGTTTGTTTTACCTCAGAGCTCTCTACAAATGTCACATTCTGCAGTCAATCCATTCTGCAAGCCAGAACAGTTTACAATAAAATTGTTAACTTTGATGAGGCCAGTATTTCACCCATGGCTTCTCTATTATTGTTTCTCGTTCTTGTATTTCTGCTGTCTTAACTGTTCTTGTAGAAATAGATCTGTTTTCAGTATGCAACTTCTGTAACTTTTATTTTAATTCTAGCCATGAATATTAATGTGAATGTGAGGACTGCAGCTGCGCTTCTGGATCAGTTTTATGAGAAGCGCAGGCTGCTAATTATTTCAACTCCTACTGCAGCCAACTTCTTCTACAGGATGCAGCTGGGAATGCTGCAGGTAAAACACATTTAAGGGGGATATTCAGCTGTTATTTTTTGCTTTAAGGGAAGACACAAAAGGACAAACTCCACTGTTTGTTATAAACCCATAAACTTCAGCTGTTACATTGCAGCCACCAGGGGATCTTACTGAAGCAGTCATGCTTCTGGATTAATCCTTTTCACAGGGGTTGGAGTTGAGACATCTCCCTAGTCTCTAATTCAGCTCCATTCTGGAATGTACTGCCTCTGACTGACCAGTCACTGAATCCCAGGCAGTTCTGGCCCTTCCATCATCCACAAATTAATTTATTACTGACTTGCCTTCAATAATAACACCCTAACTCAGCTGCTAAAGAAGCTGGAAAAAAACCCAACTCTGCATCACTTCAGTGGATGCAGTTCATGCAAACCAGGCTTATAGACTTTGTGGCTACAATGCAAGGATGTGTGAGCAGCTTCAGAAATAACAAGTGCACCAGTAAACAAAGGACTAGAGACTCAGCACAGAAATCATCCAGAATGCTGGAGATAACACTGGGGTATTTTGTTCAAAAAATTTTAAAACTTCTGGTAACTGTCCTTTTTATGTGTTATAAATGCAATGCTCTTGTTGGCTTCTTGATAGACTTAGGGATGTATCTCCAAAATGTATCTATCTGTGTCCTCAGGGAAAGGAAGGGGAGGAATAAGTCCTGTATTCTTTTACAGCGATAAATGCTTTTATCCTGTTTTTTTCTTCTCACAACTGTAACAAAATTCAGTATAAATAGTCATTGGTCATTGGGTAATGAAGAGGATGATGATTTTAACTGCTGACTTAAGTTACAGTTGCATGTAAGAAAAAAAGTCAATTATTTCATATATTTATCAAATTTAAATAGTTTGAAATACTAAATTTAATGACTATAGTACATTTTCCACTGTTCAACAGTGGGCAAATAAGTTGGCATAAAAGTTGACTGCAGAAAGTTTTCTTTTATTTCACATACCTTGCTTTGATTGCCAATTTGAATACTGGTACAATGTTTAATACTCTGGCATCTTTTCATGTCACTTCAGAGACAATTTTATACTTCTAAGTGGTCCCTGTGGATTGGTTTTTCAGGAGTAGCTAAGCATTTAACATCTCCTGGACTCATGAAGCTCTAGTTCTTGGTCATCAAAATTAGAGAGTTTTCAAATTATGCTCTCAATTCAGTTTAAAACATTTCACTAACCTAAGATGGGGCTTTATGAACACTTTCTGCACACTCAGAGCATCCTCCTGTTCTCTCACTGGTGACTAACACAGCTGTCTCTTCTTTTACCCCTTCCAGCCAGCACAGTGTGGGTTAGACCTCCGGCATGTTACCGTGGTTGAGCTGGTTGGTGTCTTCCCAGCTCAAATAGGAAGAATAGGTGTAAAGCTGCTGCCCCCATCACTTGCCCTGCAACTCAGGTAAAGGAACCTCTCACTGCTGTTGTGTTTGTGCCTCATTACACAAGGTGCATTGCCTTTGATTCCCTGCTTTTTACTCTCTAAATCTGCATATTCTACTCTAATGTACATAGCTAGGCACGGGAAAGTAGATGATGATGAGTATGCTTTAGGATTAATTTGCTGTCTGTGTGATAGCTACTGCAAGTTCACAGAAAATGAAAATATAATAGCAATTTAATATTTCTTTATTAGATTTTTGTATATTATTATTTTAATTTCAATTATTTCATTGTTTGTATTTTTTTTTATTAGGTATTTAATATCCCTATGGTCATGTTATAAACCTGAAGCTGAAAACACTGCATTGTGTTTCTCTGTGCTTGAGTTGGTCTGACTCAAACATGAGAGGTCACAGTCCCTTTGCAAGGACAAAATCCTCCTTGGCCATGGAGCAGCTGCCAGGGCAGCCCATCCTCTCTGCACCAGTGCTGGTGGTTGTGGCCACAGCCAAAGGGGAAGCAGTGGTGGCTCTTTGAAGTCCCACACGTAGGAATGATATGGGCAGTATTTCAAAGAGGAAATGATCTCAGCCTCCTCAGCCCAACTACAGCATCAGCAGTTTACTGAAGTGCCTAAACTGTTTTGACTTGGTTGTAGACTGGCAGGGGATTGGTTTTCACTTGAAAGGGAGGCTTCAAGTGCCAGCATTTCCAAGGGACAGGAAGACAACCAAAGCCAAAAGTGAAGCACTCAGTGGCAGGGAAAGTTGTAGTTACTTAGCCAAAAAAGGCCAGGAGCATTTTAGGCAACATATTCTGTGATATGCCTGATGGAAGGGAGAGACTTTTAATTGAAGACAGTGGAAGTTGCTGACACATCAGAGAGTGTCAGTTTGGTTTTTTGGTTTTGTTAAAAAAATATTGTCTATAAAAGGAAAAAGAGCACAAAGAACCTCTTTTTTAACATTTTTTTTATAAAAGTACTTTTACTAAAGTTGAGATGGTTTTCTTGTGGCTCTGTAGAAAATAATAAGCTTTCTTAACACCTCATCCCTGCTCCCCTGCAACCTTTAATGGAGCTGCATTTCAGAAGCTGGTATAGTATGACCTTCCTTGCACTTGGTGAAAGTTTTCCATTGATTTTTTTTTAAACTTGGTTGTTGCTTAAGGTGTGAGTTACAGCTTTCGAATTCAAGAAGGCACTTTATTCAAGATGTTTAGGAGTGCATTTCACATTGATTTATATTTTGTTCAGAATAAGCCAATGAGCACAGGTACCTTGGTTAAAACTTTGGAAAGCTCAGTGGTTTAGTATTTGGATTTTTAGAAGGTAAGCATTTTTCTTAGGTGATATAAGGCACAAGATGAATGTATTTCTCCATCCCCCTCACTTAGCTTTAATCTTTATTTTAACTTGAATTTAATGACCAAGCTCCCTAATTGCAGGGGCTTGCCTAGAGTTCTCAAACTTGTTAGAAGGTTGAGGAAAGCAATTTTGATGCATCACACCTTTCCAACATCTGTCCCCCCTCCTGGTCCTCATCTTTATGGCAGCTTTCCTGTCCTCACACCATTCTCTCATGACTGCCTCCATTTATTTACCCCACACTAATGATGGTGACTAACGGCATGTCAGAGGATCATCCAGTTCACTACCTCTTCAAGCAAAAGATGAAAAGAACAGTAGGATAAACTGTTGTTACTCCTACACCTTCAGAAGAGCTTAAATGACTCCTTTTACCACTCTGGAAGAAAAGAACTCCTCCCTGATTGGCAAGGGAGAGCTCAGTTCTCAAAAATTACAATCACAAGTAGATGTTTGTTTTTATTAGGTAAAAATGAAAGCAGACTCCAATAATTTTGTCCTGTGTTTTCTTATTGTGATTTTATACCATGTGGAAACTAAGAAAGGGAATAATCTACTTATAACTCTAGCTTCATCACAAGGCTTTTCTTCAGGCAATGTATATATACTCCTTTTTGTGCCTTTTTTTTTCACTCTTATGATGGCAATAGATAATGGCATGTGCTATACTGACAGTCAGAGGTCTGAGAAGAAAACAGAGCTGGGTGCAGTTGCTTTGACCCTTCCCTAAAGCAGAGGTACAGCCTGCAGCACGAGCAGGCATCTGCTCTTCATCTGATTCCTTGTTCTTAATACTGCGATAGAGTGGACTCTGTGCAGCCCCCTTGGACCATCCCCACCTTCCTCTGCTCAGATTCACAGCCTGGTTCTGCCCTTTGTTAATTGGAAGTACCCAGTAGGTGAAAGGCTTTAACAAAAGTTCCTTACTTTGCAGGCTGCTGCTGAGGATCCCCCATTACAATTTTAACATCGTGGTGATGGACAAGCATGGAATGGACAAGGAACGCTATCCTTTCCCAGCAACACCAGCTGAGCTCTTTGCCCTTATCGACAAATTTCCCTTGAGAAAAGATGAGATGAAACTGCAAGCAGAAATTGGTCAATCATGTCCCTAAATTAGGATTTGAGGGCTTGCAGTGAATTTATTTTTATTTCAGTTCACATAATTCTCTCCTTGGTGCTACCCAAAGCATGGCTTTTTTAATCACTGATGTGATTTTTTGTGTCTGTTGGTAAGTCTGTCCAGCCATGTAGGTGCTCTGCATAGAAGTATGCACGATGCTTCTTTGTACTCTCAGTCATCTTTAAATCACAGAATCACAGAAAGGCCTGGGTTGGAATCGACCCTAATTATCGTCTTGCTCCAACCTTCCTGCTATGGACAGGGACACCTTCAACTAGACCAGGTTGCTCAGTGCTCCATCCAGCCTGGCCTTGAACTCTTCCAGGGATAGGACATCCCTAACTTCTCTGGGCAACTGGTGCCAGTGCATCACTACCCTCACAGTAAAGAATTTTCCCCTAATGTCTAATTTGAACCCCTTCTCTTTCAGTTTGAAGCTGTTCCCCCTTGTCCTGTCAATACATGCTCATGTAAAATGTCCCTCTCCGTTCTTCCTGTACTACAAGGCCACGATTATGTCACCCAGAAGCCTCCTTTTTTCCAGGCTGAACAATCTTGATTCTCTCAGCCTTCCTCGCAGGAGAGGTGCTCCATTCCTCTGATAAACTTAGTGGCCTCGTTCCAACAGGTTGATGTCCTTCGTGTGCTGGGAACCCCAGAGCTGGATGAATGTGTATGTAGGATTACTACCTAATGGAATTTCTTGTACAGAGTGTGGAGAACTGAGGCACATTTCTGGGATTTTTCATTTAGTGTAAAATTTGGAATTCTTTCTTACTGTTTATAATTCTTTTTATTAATAAAATATTGTTTTGCAAACAGATGGCTGTCTAAAATTCCTCTTGGCAATTAAAGTTGGTTGATTGATCCAGAAGTTGGATCAAAATACCTCTCTGTAAACCATTGTAACAGACATGAACCTCGCACTGAAAGTGTACAAGCAACCCAGTGGCGCCTTCCAGTTCCACTAAAAATATGGCAAATCACAGACACAAAGAATCAGCCAAAGGCAACACAAGCATCTGTTTTCAGCAGCAGCAAGGAGAAAATACATGATAGCAGGAGTGTGGAAGCCATTGCCACAGGGAATATGATAAAGGAACAGTGAGCAGTGTAGAGGGTGGGCAGTAATTACTAAAGGCCATTATCACAGTGCTTGATGGAAACATATGTTCATACCTGGTATGCTTCTGCTTGTGGCAATTAATGTCTAACTGTCTTGGAGCAACAGATTTCTTTCCCTTCTTCACCTTGGAGGCAGACCAGGGTTTATTTGATGGCAAGGAAATATTACTGCCAGGGAAACCTCACGAAGGATCTGTCACTTTCAAAGCTGTGAAAACATGTTTGCAAGTCACCCCTTACAAATTAATGAAAAAATAAGTTCTCTGTTTAATAAAAATTATTCAGAGGCAATCAAAAAAGGAAAAGGTTTTCTGTTTTATTGTAGCCCACAGTCTTGACAACCCACTGCAGAGAATACATGTCATGCATGAAAATACCAGCATCAAAGGAGTAAAAAAAGGTGAATTACAGCTTTGGATACCTGGTTACAGGATATGATGCATAATTTGACATGTCTGAAAAGCAGCACTCCAGTATCTGTGCTGTTCATTCTCATCCCTCAAGAGCATAGTCCTGTTTTCTTTTCAGCCAAATGCTTGTTTGACTTTGAGCATAAGGTAGAGTTTTAAATTTTACACTCTGGTTGCAGAACAGTTTTACCAGCATGTTTAAAGCCATCCTTACCAGAATTTGGTCTCTCGCACCCTCTGAAGTAAACAAAAACAAAAAAAATCTCACAAATAAACCCTAAAACTCTTTTTAAAACATTACTCCTGCAAGTAAGTTAATGAGGCACTGACTGGGAAGAGAGGGAAGTCAGCCACAGCAGTAACTAGCAAAAGCTAATTTGTGGACTGAAGCATGACAGCACCAAGGGGAGGAGGGGGTAGTATATGCCATCTCCTTGCCAGGGTGGTCTGTTTCTCAGTATTAGGAGAATGTTGCTCAACACCCAAAGCAGGAGAACGTGGCATGGCCCTGGTGAAGGCTGCCTGCAGTGCTGATGCCAAAGGGCAGGAAGATCAGGTTACACCCTGAACTCTGCAGGTGGTAGTGCCAGGTTGCAAGGATGAGTGACTGGGCAGCCAGGAAGCCCTGGCAGAGCTTGACAAGTGTTGCTGTAAGGAATAAGGTACAAGGACAGGATTGGTGACAAAAACATCACAGAAATAACATTTCTCTTCGGACTTGACCAAAGCAAAAATAAATAAAGTCCTGAATGCACTATAAAGGAGCAAGGAGGATAAGAGACCGTATGGTAGTAGACACAGCTGTACCTCAGTTGCTGCCTAACAGCACTGGTTAAGAAAATTAGACAAGTCAATCACACCAAGGACATGGACCTATTGGAACAAGCCCAGGTAAGAGCCACTAAGCTGATCCAAGGGCTGGAGCATCTCTCCCAGGAAGACAGGCTGAGAGATTTGGGGCTGTTCAGCCTGGAGAAGGCTCTGGGGAGACCTTAGAGGAACCTAAAGGGGCCCTAAAAGAGAGCTGGAGAGGGACTTTTCACAGGGGCATGTAGTGATTGGACAAGGGGAAATGGCCTCAATCTGAAGGAGGGCAGGTTTGGATGAGACGTTTGGAAGAAATTCTTTACTCTGAGAGTGGTGAGGGCTTGGAACCCAGAGGTGTTCAAGGCTGGATGGGGCTCTGAGCAACCTGGTCTAGTGGAAGGTTCCCTGCCCACAGCAGGGAGTTGGAACTAGATGGTCTTTAAGGTCCCTTCCAACCCAAACCATGCTGTGATTCTGTGCATGTTGAACAGAGTCCAAGGACACATCCACACACAGACTGCTGTGGTCCCAGTTCCATGGCTCGGGTTCTTCAGTACACGTGTGCTTATAGCACAAATCACAAGTAGACAGGTTTGGGGGTTTTTTTCCCCCCTCACTTTCCTCATGAAAAACCCAGAGCAAATGATTTCCAATTATTTAAAATGTATCAAAAAACTCTCAGTTGGGTCTGTTTTTCTCCTGTATTGCTGCAATTCCAATCTAGTGCTGTTCCAGTTTGATTTCGGTACAAAGTCAGTGCATCCAGTCATCTTTCACGACTGGGTGGGCAGGAGCAGAGCTTTAAAATGGTTACAATCAGGAAAGTGATTACAATCACTAGGCTGTTACAGGAAATTGAGTTAAGGAGAATGCATGAGTGATTGGATTACTAGTTATAGTTCTGCAATGAACATCTATTAAAATCCTGTGATTAAGAAAAGCTGTCCTTGCTTAGTAATGCAAGGTTTCTGGCATTTTCTGTTGTATATTTTTGTGAGGAACAGTGAAAAACACCATGTGCCATCTCTGTTTTGGAGTCAAATCAGCCTGCATGTACACAGGGATGGGGTAGAATGGCCTTTTGGGAAAGGAGCATTTCAACAAGGGACTTAATATTTCTGGTGTTAGCCCAGCATTTATACATTCAAATGTATGCCAGTAATTCACCCTGTAGGCTTTTGGTCCCAGAAAAATAACACTATGTAAAAAGGGTTCAGTACCTACATCAGTGCTTTTTTTTTTTTTTTTCCTAAAGGTTTAGCAGAAAACTCCCTTCCCTCAAAGCTTTACTCACTGGAATCTCTCTTGTACTACCATCATGGCTCTTCTTGCTATAGCTCTAATCCTACCACTGCTGCTAAAATGCAAATCTGGTTTAAAACATGAATATTAGAGCTGCCATAAATCTTGTCCTTTCCCCTCCCACCTCCAGGCTGTTCATTGCTGGAGATGTGACACATCCACACAGCGTGTGGATACAGTCATGGGCTGGAGGTTTCTACAACAACCTGGAGGTATTTTTCAATTTTGAATATGAACCAAAAGACTACAATTATTTTAGATCAGAAAAGAATTTTGCTTCTGACACACAGCATCTTTTACAAACAAAACTACTGAAATAAATTGTGGGAGGCAGCAATTTCTAAGCAGAAAGTAATTTTGTAAATGGCCTGATTTTCTCCAGATTCTACTCAAGGATCTATTTAGTTAAGAACAACCCCTGCCATCACACACCTCCTCTACAGCAGCAGAGGAGAGACAAAAATTGGAGTTGTGCATCCCTATTCTTGAAGTTCAAATCCCTCCCCTCTGGGACAGAAAGCTTTTTGTTTTAATGAAAACACCAATGACCCTTAACAGCTCTGCACTAAATGACTACAACGTGCAGCTTCATTAGAGCTCAGTACTTATATGAGAGCATGAGTCAGACCACATCACATAATTAATTAAAATGCAGAGGCTATGAAGTAACTTGAAGTATATTTAAATTCTGTTACAATAACAACCCACTTTTTAAGTTGAGGTGGTGAAATAATGGAGCTTATGCTGTGCAATCTGAGCACTTGATCCCTGCCAGGTACTCACCACAGTCTGTTCCTGCTGTACATCCACAGGAAGGGAAAAGGGAGCAAGTGCATCACACCATCAGGAGGTGGGACAGCTCCCCTCGACGGTGTAGCTGCTGCCCATTTCTCTCTCCCCATTTGTGGCTGTAGGGTATTTTTATGGCAGCTCGGTGAAGGGAAGAGTGGGAAACCATTTGCAGATGCTGGAAGGCAGAGAGCAGTAAGGTTGCCTGAGATAGAAGAGCCAGTGAGGGGCAGCTGAGGAGACCATATGAGTTTCTCTGGCCAAGCAGTGATCCAGCTGCTGCATGCTCTGTGAAACACAGGGAAAAGTTGGGAAAACCAACACCCATGTGGAATGTGCTAGTGCATATCTAGTTACCAGCATATCTCCCATTGCCACCCGCACGGCCAGAGAGTAACCAAGACCTGAATTTCAGTAATTAGGATGGTCCATACTTCAAATTCACAGGGAGAATTCGGCATCCATCATCCCAAAAAGAAAGTGAGGTGAGACTGCAGTTCAATTGTACAGAAATCACAGAAATGTCATCCAAATCCCGACAGAAATCCTTAAGTACAGTCCCAAGCAAAGGTAAAAATTGAGAGAAATGGCAGGAGGGCTCTTCCTCACCTGCAGCTGCTTTTCTGTTTATGGGTGTTTGACTTCCCCTTAAAGGCCAGAACCAGCATGGGTTGAGCTACGCACAAGTGGTGTGAGGGCAAAAGAGCCTGTGCCCAAATCACCCCAAGAGACCAGTGAACCCCCTGAGCTGGTCTGCCCTTAACCTGGGCACAGGAACTGAGCCAAAGTTTTGGGCTACTCCAAAGTGAGTGAAGGCAAACACATGCTCAGAGCTCAGAGAGCAGGGGAGACACGGCAAGATGAAAAAGCCCAGGGAACTGGAGAACCAAAAGAAGATACAAGAGAGCCCTCAGCTCTGAGGTAAGTTGAAGTGAGCATGACTCAGCTGTAAGTATGAATTGAGTGATCAAATGCTTATTTTTTCTTAATAATTTTTAAAAATTAGGACCAGCAATTACAAAGCACATGCATTTTGAAAGTACGTGGATTTTCAGGTGAGCAGGATCTCAAACTAGGGAAGAGGCAGGAGATGCAGAGACAAAAGAATACGCTTATGAAATCAAAAATAACTTGATTTCTACACTTTGAGTGCTTTTAAAACAGGCAGAAAAAGCAGAGATGGACATCATCAATGGAGTTCCACCTCTAAAGCAACGCCAGGCCTCTTGCATAAGTCATCACATATAAGCAATGTCTTTACCTCAGTGAAATAACATGGGATATTCCCAAAAGACATGCTTATAGTTTGCTGTAATGCATTTTAAGAGAGAAAGACACAGCAGCATTTCAGTATTTTAATTTAAAAGACAGAACAGAAACCCTGACAACAGTTCCAAATGTATTACCAGTCACCTTTGTCCACAAAACTGAATGTACAATGCACAGTACGAATTGTTCTCAGCAGGAAACATTGCTTTGTCTAAATTTGGGCAGAACTTAACATACTGCAGTGCCATTTACTGCTACTACTGTTCATGTCCAGCAGAATAATTAAACAAATTGCTAGCAACAGATTTCAAGCAGAAGAAAGGCAGAATGAGGGATATGTGACATTCCATAATTGCTGCAACAAATTACTATGCTTGGCTTTAGGCAACCTCAAGAATTAGAGCTAACCTCAAAAATATACACTGAGCAGTCAGGAGCAGTAGCACACAGTCATATATATGTTATTGCCACAAAGTAGAATTGCTGAAATAACTAACCTAAATAAAGAGTCAAGATGCAGCAAGGGTGAGTTTCAACCTAAAAACACCTGAAAAAGCAGGTTGAGATTCAGTTTCCAGCATCAGAGTCAATATACACAGTATAATTGACACTGTATTATTATTACCTCTTATTAAACAGCATTTGTACACACAAAATCACCAGGTAGGAAATTCATGGAACACAGTGGTAGGGTTCTGCTAGCATGCTTCTTAGCACCTCCTGCTGAGCTATGGTGAAGGGCATCACTGCAAATAAAAGTTTGCATCCTGTTTTGGAATTTACCACATGCTCTACCACCATTTCTCTAGAGTTCTCCAATGTTAACATTTCTGTGTGGGAAAAAAAAAATAAATTACTTAACAGGTTTTATAAAGTGCATGGACAGCTTTCAGGAGATAATTGTTTCTGTCACTGGCAAAGGGCTGTAAAGCGATACTGTAGTAGGGAAGCAAAATTTCAGTCTTACCCTCATATGGATGAGATTAAGTGGGGCTATCACTTCGCTTGTGCATGGTGCCTCCTTCCAGATACTGGAGATAAGTGATCAGGTAGAACCCTCTGGTCAGAGCTGCTGGACTGAAGGGTGGGATGAAGTGAAGAGAGACCCTTGCAAAGATTCAGGTACAACCCTTACTTGTTTTCTGCCAATCAACAAACTAGACAGCTGTGGAAATAGGACTCTCTTTTCCAAAGGTGCAAGAGATCCAGGGAGCCTTTTTTTTAATTCTACAGTGCAATCTGCAAGCTTTACATGCCTCAAGCTGGGCAAAGTGTATACCCTTCAAGAAGCCAAAATTAAGCCAAGACTAAATACAAGCCTCCTATTACCTCTCCTTATCAATTAATACCAGTGAATGCTCAAAGGGTGCTCTTTTGTTACAGCTGAGTTGATATTTTGCAGGATACAACTTAGGATAACTGCACTTTGCAAGGCCTAACCAGTAAGGAAGAGAAAAATCAAAAATTAGTATATAAAAATGCTTCTTTCATGTTACCTTAATTTGCATTGGAAGAGGCACAGAAGAATAAGTTTCCTGTCTAAAGTAGCATGATCAAAACATGTTCACCATCCCAATGTCTGCTCTCCCAAACCATCGGCCAAAGCATTCAGCTGGGAAGGAAAGATGAAAACGTGGCCTCCACCAGACATCCAAGGGAGGCAATGGCACTTGGATTAGCACACAAAGAAAGCAACAGTGTCTCAGAGTGTTTGCAGCTTTACTCCCACCCTTACTCAAATGTAACATGATGGAGGTGGAGGAGATGGTGAGGCAATCTCAAACCTATTTCACCTTGCTTTTGGTATCTAAGCGTGCAAAAGCACCGAAGTTTAGAAGCCTAAGGTCCCCATATAGCTCGCAAACTGAGTGGAGAAACCTCTAGAAAGAAAGACTGGATACGAAAATCTGATGGCAGAACTTGGAGAGTCCTCAGCATCGTCTCTTTTTGATAGATAATAGCACTGTCTGTAGTTGTATTTACTGGCCCCACTTGACCATTTACAGCAGAAGTTTTATTCATTAATGGGTCAAAACCCTCCAAATCTCATCACAAAGGGGAAAATACCACAATGAAAGTCCTGTAGTTACATTGTTAAAAATATATGTATCACAGGAAAATATGGTTTGCAACACATTTTCTAAAACCATAGAGCAGACTTCTCCACTGCAGATTCAGTTATTCAGTTCTGTGTGGACAAAGACTTCAGAAACATAAACTCTGCTGTATCTATTTACTCAGGGGAAGAGTTTATGAATCAGTGTTAAAACTGTGGCTGTTTCCTCCTAAAAATTTGCCTTGAATAAACCATTCATGCACCTTCAATACTAAAAATATAGATAGGAAAGGAAGGCTTTAATCTAATTCCTGTCTTTCTGTCTTTGTATTCAGCTGGGTAACACAGAACATGATGCTGCACAATTATAGGCAATTAATTCAACTATACAAGAAACAAGAAATCACATCTGCAGTTAATCATCTTGTGCTTTTTCCAAACCGTAAACTATTTTTGTAGAAAAGAACAAAGATATGAGAGATAAAATTAAATGCAACATTTTCTGTAAATCAGACCCTTCCTTCAAAGGCGCTGATAACATCACAGAGCAGCAGAACTTTCCAAATCGCTCCAGTGTTTGTACTAAGCTTGTCATCTCTCCCAGGCTATGATGGGTGTGATGTCTACTCTCTGCTGCCATTCTGCAGAACTGTCACTGCTAACCCAGGAGGTGATTTCACTGTATTACTCCAAATCCCACCAATGGCAAACACCACTGCCTTGGCCAAAGTTACTTCCCAGGTGAAACTGTCCCTTTCATACGCTGAACTGCAGTTGATCCCTGCAGCCTATTCATAGCCCAGTGTGTAACTGCAGGTGTGGGCTCAAAGTGACTTTTTGGCCCTTTGGAAAGAAAAGGCAGAATTTAAAGTCCGTGTATGCGCTGGGTGACCCTCCCCAGATCAGACCATTCATCACAAAGTACACCACACCACCAAAATGGGCAGAAGTTGAAGCAGTAAAGCATAAACTTTTTTCTTTCAAAGCAAGACTTGATTTAGCTAAGATGTTCATCCTTAGAAGGTTAGGAAGTACCATTCAAAAATTAGGCAAACCCTCATACTCCATGTTAGAGTAAATTCAGTTCAAAATGATTTTGATGTTTTCAATTTGTCAAATGAGAAAGGGGCCAGTTTGAGGTTCAGCTTGGAGGAGTTCTGTGTTCTAATTATTCCCATTTTCACCATCAAAATGAAACAAAAGCAAACTATCCAACAGCCCAGTGTTCTTCTACAACTCCAGCTGGAATTTTACCTCAAAGAACCATTTTCTTTAGATTCAACAAGGTTTATCTGTTTGAATCAACAATCTAGCAAGAGAAAAAAAGAAAATTAAGTTTGTGCCTATATGTGCCAATGTGATATTACTAGTCCCAAAGTAAATGCAGATTTAGTACAAACAGCCACAACAACTTAGAACAATTGCATTAATGGCAGAGGTAGTTCAGATGCTGAAAGTTATGTTTGCTTTCACTTTTGAAAATACTGGTTAAAAAAAAAATCTAATACTTAAAGATAGACTGTATGATAAGAAAAAGGTCATAAAATATTATGTGCTTCATATTTATGCTCTAATTTACTTACTGACAGCATCTGCAGCACAGAATTGTAGCATCATTTAATTGTTTAGGTTTGTAAAATAAAAAGCCAGGTAGACCAGACTAGGCCAGCTTCACTGCTCCACTTGAGCCAAACTTCAGAAGAAAATGAAGAATAGCTAAAGAAGGAAAATGAAGTTGGTTTTCTTGAGTAACTACTGACTTTTGTCTCCCAATCTGAGCTTCTCTAAGAGAATTTTGTTTTCAAAGATTACCCAGTAGTTTCTGAAAACTGTGAATCTCCAACTGGGCAAGCAGTACCTCCAATGACTTGTAAAAGTCATATCACAATTTTAATAGAAAATGTTCATAATTAAATAATTTTATTAAAACAACTATTTTTAACACAAATAAATATTTTTTATTCAATAATATTAGGATTTTAAAAGACTATTTGTGAACTTTCCTGCAGTTTCCAGCCTGTCAGACAAAAAACATTATAAAATATCTTAAAAAAAATTGAATTCAGCTCTAAATACATATATGTAATTCTATAGCTGCAGATGTGAAAATTCCCTGCTGTAGTTACTTAGCTATCACTCATATTCTGTTGCTCAATCTGGATTTCTTGCAATTACTGGGTTCTGCAAAACATTTGTATCTCTCAGGTTTTATGGACTCTCTTCACAGAAATATTTGAATACTGATGTTTTGATCTACAGGGAATAGCAACACATTCTCTGATGCTCTGGGGTTTTTCCCCAATAATCTACATATGTTTCCATGTATTTCAATTTATTTCCTTAGTACTAATACTGTATTTCCAAAAAGAAAATATTGAAAGAAAAAAATAGCTATAGATTAATTTACCAATACGAGTAGAAAGCTGTGTTATAATACTGGTCAGCTTTTGTCTTACGCCCTGAGGAATCACATGCCATGCAATTATATTATTATCCAATCTTGCAATGTGGTGTCCTTGAGAAAGCATTATAATCCCATCTCATTATGGTAGAAGTAGCCCACAACAACTATTCAAAACAGCATGCTCTTCACAAATGACCTTTGTAGGTTCCCAAAGGATGAGGGATCTAAATAGGTGGAAAATCACTTCTGGAAACCAAATGGCAAAATTACTGTTGAACAACTGTCACAGTTAAAAGGATGAACAATTGAATTCTCCAAGACCCACTCATCATTAAATCCACTGTTAACTCACAGAGGGATGCTCAGGAGGAAAAAGCCCTACTCTGGTTAATAATTAATGTGCATAGGCACATCTGAGTGGGAACCCAGACCATTCAGGGAAAATTCTAGTTTTGCAAATTATTTTGGCCTGTCCTTCAATCTTGTTACTTTATTACATGACCTGTTGAATCAAGATTTTAGCTAATTATGTCCAAACCTGGTATGTGTCTGTCTCATCTCAGTGACATATCAGATGGGGACAGGCATGTGGACATATTCCCTTGGTTCAATGACATCAGAAGTTCTTGCTAGAGCTGTCAACTGAATGAAAACACAGTAATATCAGGTAGTTTTGGAAAGTGAGGTTTTCTTATGATTTATTTTCACTAGAGGTTCTTTGATTATGCTGAACCAAGTCTGCCTTTGATACAGGGCATTAAAATACCCCCAAGAATGCCAGAACACCAGCACTGCACACCAGTTCACCGCTGCATATTTCTAGTGTGCAACACTCTGCATTGGCCCTCCTTGGTTGGCTGCTTGGTCCCAAGTGCTCCTCTGCACAGCCCAACAGGTGATCATGATAAAGAAACACTCTCTGTTACTTTTCATATCATTATGGCTTCTTAACTTCCAAACACCATAGCACAGACTCACCCTGAGCCTGCTTGCACTGTGCCACTGCTGCCTTCTAGGCCATCTTTGACCCAGAAGGAGATATGTAAACCAGATGTTACTTACTAAATGACCAGCCAGAGAATTTGCTCACTCTGAGCAGCCCCCAAGCAGAGGTGTTCATCAGCTACACACCAGTCACCAGAAGAGACAGAGAAAACCAGACCAATCTCTGTACAAGGTCCAATCTTCACTGGCTTCAGGAGAAATATAATTTTCACAGGAAGTCTGGGTAAAAAATGTGTACATGAAAGTGCAGAATGCATTAAAATCTCACTCAGAGCCTTAATACCCAAGGCAAAGAGCACAACCCTTCCCCCATGTTCAAATGGGCAAAGTGGCAAGAGTCTGACCACCACTGAAGTCAGGAGTACCTGTGGCACCCCTCAGCAGTTAAAGTCTTTCAGGGTCTGTGTTTTCCCATGCTGGATCTCAGCATTAATATCCCCTCCACTGGAGCTCCTGGACTGTCCATCATCTTCTGCCAGAGGTGCTGCTCTTCCCCTTGAGAGTCCATCCAGTCAACCTCCTTCCCATTACTCACACCTGACAATTGTAAAAACATGAGGTGTTTTGCCATATTAGGAAGCAGCTACTTAATATTGCTTCTCATTTGCTGCAACAATGTACAAAAAAAATGCCAAGCTCTTTACACTACCACCTGTCCAGAGAGCTACACTGAAAACAGGAAGCTCCTAGAGAGCATCTGTTTGTCCCAAAATTCCTTTGTGGTGCATGAACAGAGGCACAGAAACCTCCCCACTCTGCACCACAAGCAACTTTTTCCTAACAGAGGAGTAATGGATTCACACCTCTTCCAGATCAGCACCAGCAGAAAGGCTGCTGCTGGACAAAAGCACTTTCCTCCTCTTCACTGTCATGCTAAGGAACACTTCATGGTATTCACAATTCTTCTGGAGTGTGCAGAAGTACATCTGGGCACACAATTTTTTGTGTCACTCAGTGGAGGGAAGAACTACATTATCTACAGATTACATGTTGCCTTCTCTCCCTTTTCAATTTCCCCAAGTTCCCATATACTTTTCAAGCACTTCTCTCCTTCATACACATGAATGAAATGGGGTGAGGGAGGAGGAGAGCAGAATAAGAAAAGCCATCATGAGTCAGATGAGACCTTACCAGTTCCAGTGCTCAAACGGACACCTCCCAGAAAAATATTACTGGAAAGCGACTCCTTGTCCCACACAGTCAGTTCTAGGCAGACGTTACGTATATCCCTTGAATTCAAGCCACTGAAAACAAAAGTGTGATTCCACTGGGGGTTCACACTCTTTTTCACTATGGGAGTTTTGTGTTTTGTAGCTTTGCTGTCATCTGGGAGCAGATATCTGTGAGATACAGGAAAGGGAAATTAAATATGTAAATGGATTGTCACATAATATTACGACCATGTAAAGGCTCAAATGGGGTCAAGGCCAAATCTCCCCACTAGTATTAAGTTAAGCATATTGTGCATTTGTGCTTTGTTTGTTCTTATAGTTACCCTGCCAGTTGTCACCAGCAGAAACTGGAATTAGGTCTCCTTGCCCCTAGTCTTGGGTATCAACCTTAGACTTTTTATTTCAGTGAGACTAAACATAGACAATCAAAAATCATTGACAAGGAGGAGTCATGTTATCCAGTATCCCTCTCTAAACAGGACAAGAGATCCTCCAGAAAGAAATGGAAATGACAGATAAGGAACTTCAAGTTAGTATCATAAATTTGAGTTACCTAAAGCCCCCCTGAGTGCAGAAAACCAAGTGCTGTAAAGTCTGGCAACTGCCTCACATTTTACTTGTAGCTGAGAATTCCTTTAGTGAAACAAAGAATTTAATACCCTAGTTGAAAAATCAGAGGTCTCTACAAATTTTCATAGTCTGTACGTTCACCTTCTTCATCAAAACTGATGGACTAACTATGTGGTTGCACATAAATACTAAAGGGTCAAATATACAAACAAATTATCACTAGACCTAGATTGGGGTTCCCATGTAGGTTTTTACTTGACAAGAAACATGAGCCAATTTACTGCAGTGGGTTAACTGTGGGATGCTCTGTGTCAAATTACCTCAAGCTGCAACTAGACCACTGCAGAACCTCAGCTGGTTTTTGACTGCATTCAGCCATGACACATGACAGACAAATAGTCCAAGGAAAACAGAGGTTTGTTCCGTGGTACTGAGTAATCCATGTCAGTGGAAGTGTTTTCTTTTACCAAAAATTGTATTTTATAACATCAAGTACATCAGCACACAGGATGTTTATGGTTGAGTGGTTCTGCTTCTTGACTGAGAAGGGTTCAAATGTGTTTGTGGTTAAACCCTGGACTAACTCATACCTCTCTGCCTCTGTCCCACAACATCCTTCTCTTCAGCATATAATTTCAAGGTGCCAGTTGTTTTCCAGGACTGAAACTCTACACACACATATACAGATATATTGAAAAAAACTGGGTCGACCAAAATATCAGTGCAGCCATTAAAAAAGGTGGAGAAAAAAAATCCACAAACCCTTTCACAAAAGTGTCAGATGTCCCTCCTGATTTTACTGCTGTTAAATTTTTGGCTTCTTTGATGAGGACTTCCAATATACCTCCAGAGAGCATGTGAGAATCTCCTTTTTTACTTTTTTTTAAGGTCTTCTTTCCTGTATATGGGGGAAAAAAGTTGCAATGTTATCAATTACATATACACTGCAACACAGATTTGGGAATGTAAATTGTCTTGGCTAGATTTTTAAAAATAATTTACTGCGATGGGATTAAAGGATTCCTTATGAGGAGATTCTGATTCTCTGTCGTAGAGAAACTAGTAAGGCAGGGGCAGAAGAATCAGTCTGTATTTGATAAAGAACTTGACCATGTAACTAACCAGTCCTTGCAGGACACAACAACTTGCCCTATCTGAAAATCTGTGAGAGAATCTAAGTGAGTTAGTCTGATGAACACAATGTGTCCTCTCAATCCTACCCACTTTTCAGAATCCAATTCCACTGCTGCTATTAAGGCAGCCCTGGGCCACAAAGCAAGCTGTAAAACCTCTGCTCAAAGCTTAAATCCAGAAATAAACCAAATGTATCCTCTATGTATGGATGCACAGCTCCTCAGAGACCATGTGAAGGACACTGCTCACTGACACGCTATTGCTTTCAATCTGCAGCAGAAGGACATGTTACTTGCTGCAGATTCTAGGATGCTTTTCAGCAGGGATCATACATGCTGATTTAGGCTGAAAACACCAGAGAAACAGATCAGGACTGTTGCTAAAAAAATATGCAGACAGCATATCTGAACTCAGCAGACAACAATTAGCTTTTAAGAGAGAAACCTTGAGAAAACTTTACTGATAGCACAGGGAACGTCATCTGTAAAACAAATAAACAGGAAAAAGGCAAAGAAATATACCTGACATATCTATCAAATCCAAATGCTAACAAAAAACACTTTCACTAAGACATTAATATACCTGTGTCTGGTATATTCATGTACACTCAGCTACTACCCAGCCATTGCTCTCACTTCAAAGGATTGCTGTTCCTCATACTACTACTATTTTCCCCTGTTTGTTGCTGATGAAAGTAATGGCTCACCCTAAAGAATTTAAATAATATTTTACAATACTAAATTAGAGTAGTAATATGGTAAGACTGATCAGAGAAAATAAGAGTGAAATTGAGGAGATAGCTTAAGGAGAATTAAACATGAAGAACCAAGTGAAGTCTATTACTCTGATCAGCTAAACACTGTATATAACTAGCAGAACAAAGAACTCAGACTATAATGCAGACAACTTATTTCTCTGTGGCTGCCCCAAATCATGTTATCTAATGTCAATTAAGTCAAAGCCATACATCAAGTGCACACTCCTCTTCCTCCTTTCTCCTGAAGAGAAGAGGATGGATCAGGAGAAACATACTCATAGTTCAGAATTTCCACAGACAAAAACAATTTGCATATTTAAGTATAATTTCAATCTTCACTTAGTACCTTTACTTCTCCCCAGATGAGAATTTTTAATACTCAGAGGGATGTTATCATGTTATAATACTGCCATTAATGTTTGTTTTACCTTGAAACTGCCCTAGAGGAAGCATTAGATTTCTCTCTGGGGGAATGTAACGCAAAACAACTGTCAGTTCTCCTTTATATTGAAGTCCAAAATCCGTTGCAACCTCCACCTGGAATAAAAAAAGAAACAAACAAATCCAAATCCAGCTAAGGTTACTCATTCACATTTCTCCTTTTAGTTTTGTGGTACTCATATAGTGTTTGAAACACTTCTTAAACATATCAAGACATACCAGCCTACTTTCAGGTAATTAGATATTCTAGGTTGAAAGGAATCAGGTTTTAGAACATGATTTCAGACCACAGCTCTGAAACAGAAAAACTTCTTCAAAACTGTTGTTCTCAGTATCTTTTTCATTTTCTACACAGCTACTATTTCTACATTTTTGCATCTTTTTGTTTTATTAATGCTTGAATCTTGCCCAGGAAGAATGCATTCAGTGCTTTTCAGACCATCCCTGAGAAAACAACATTAGGCCTTCCCTGGCACTGTGCTGAACTTCCATTCACACTGTAAGAAGTTGAAAATTACATTTTAAACCAATAAATGTAACACAGAGAGAGTTGCCCATAGCAGGGTGGTTGCAACTAGATGACTTGGTCCTATCCAACCCAAGCCATTCTAGGATTTGATTTCTGTACATCCTTCAGTGCTTGGGTACAAATAAATCTTCTTGAACTCCTTACTGGGACAAAGCACGTGTGCAAAGGGAGAGGATCCTCCAGAAATGCAAGACATACAGCAAGGCACCACACAAAAACCTTTAAAAAACTGTTTATATCTGAATATCTGATCTGTGACTACATTTCTCTGAGATGCATTCAGGTTTTTTTTCCCCGACTCTCCAGGAAAGTAAAAATTCTATTAACAAGACAAACAACAACAACAAAAATCAGAAGTACATCCAGAGATATGCACAGAGTCAGTATTGCCTTCACACCACGGACTCCAGGCTGAGGCACTAACCATGTTCAGTGGGGCTAAGTCTGCAGCCAAGGATGGGACAGAGAACAAAGCAATTTTAGTGATAACAGCACTGCCCTTTTGTGACTTTGAAGCAATTTTACACCTACACAGGCATTGCTGCACTGACTGAGAAAAAGTTCTGTCACACCGGTGTCCAATGTCAGCTGCTACTACAAGGGACAAAAGAAAACCTGTAGTAAATGGCTGTGGAATAATTTGCACAAGATCTACATTTTGCCAGTCAGGCAGCTCACTTAGGGTCTAAACTAAATTTGGGATCAAGTTTCCCATAAAGGCAGCAGAGGTTATTTTTTCTGTTCTACTAGAGGACAAGCAATGGTATAAGTTCTAACATCAGAAAATATTTGCCAACCTCTGCCCCAAACCCACATATAACATGACTTTAGACTCTCTTCCCTCTTTAACCACAGAACTGTTTTCTTTCCTTTTTGAGACTTAGCCACACTCCTCTTGAAAACAGACCTCTCAATGCTCTCAGAAGAAACATGCCTTAAAGTCTCCACCCTTTCCACTCTAAAGGAGCTAAATGATTCATGACAGAACAAATAAAGCACTGTAATAAAACACAGGAAATGTTTCACTACCAATACTTTATCCTGTCTTTATCAGGCTGTTCATATAGAACAACATGTCATTGGCATGTTTTTTAATCTGTGCTTTTTTACTTGATTGAAAATGCAGTAATTGATTACTTTTAAGAAATTCTTATCCTTGCTAATCAAAAACCCTAGCAGTATTTTAAGTTTAGAAACATTGTTTATAACAACTTAGGAGGCAAACAAGACTGATTTTGTGTTTGCTTTCTTTGGCAAAAATGAAGTAATTTAAAAATCCTTTTAGTGAGCTTGAAAATGATCAGACACCTTCCAGCTGGAATTGCTGAAATGCTTAGCACTTCATTACTTATTTTTCTTTTCCTGACCAGAACTTCATGACAGTTTTTCAGTTTGTTTTGTTTTTCCCCTATTAGGGTAAAAGAAATCACCCATACGCATACAAATCTCTAAAGACTGAAGTGAGATAACAAAGAAACTGCTGCATGATAAACTATTTCAGACCACAAAAAAAGTGCAAGCAAAACAACTATGAGATGTGTGTTGTTGTTGTAGGCAGGTGGGTACCAGGTAAGACACCAGTCAGAGGTGTGACAGAGACGGAGTAGACATTTCTTCTGCTTCAAGAGCAGATGCAAGAAAAGAGACTTACATGAAGCAAGCTTGTCAGAAGAGGACAGTATAATCCTGGCCCGGGCAAAGTGCTGGCTGGAACAGGTTTGCCATCAGTAGCCAATTTCTCTTCCTAATCTCACTTGGTCTTGACCATGAAGGAAGAGCTGGTGGTCACCCCCGTAAAGTAAACTGAACTAGGACCTTGCCACTTATAAAGCATGAGTGGTGTAAGTGTTCAAAGAGAAGATCAATTTCTGTATGTAAATTCTGGCAAATTATTTACTAAAATACAAATTTGTGACAGCTTAAAAGTAAGCCTCACAAAGGGCTATTCCTAGAAACTAATTACACAACAATTGGATCCATCTCCCACCTAAGAGAAAGGCAGAAATCAAACACACGCTCCTGAAACCCCACACATATCACTATTTCCTTAAATGCAATGAACACAGAACAAACAAGTCAGCAATATTTGTTGTGCGTCTTATATTTTTCCACAACAAGAAAACCAGTTTCTGAAATGGCAGAATTCCTGGGGATTTTATGGCTGCTACAGGAGCAAGCAAGGCAGAAGTCTTTAATCCTCTACTTTACAGTAGTTCTTCAAATCTTTTCCAAAAATAAATACTTTTTCCAAAGCAGGCAGTGCTCAAGAGACAGAAGTCACCCTATCCTTCAATATGTACAGTGCAAACCCTGTTTCACAGGCCAGTTGATTTGCTGGCTGAGCAGCTTTATCGTGTACCTTTCTAGTTAAGGTGAATAAGGGATTAAGATGTCATTCTGTCTCAGCTGAAAGTTGTAAATCACTTCAATTTTATTTTTTTTTAAAGTCTATTTCCTTACTAAACTGTTAAAGGTTGTGTAGGGAGAGTGGTAGGACAGTCCTTTGTTTTACGTGCTATTTTTTAGTTATTTTTTTCTGTTGCAGTTTATTATAAGATGAATATATTATTTATTCAAAAGAGCGTTTTTCTTATTGTTTTTAAGTAGGCAATCACATGTGACGTTTCCATGAAGACTTCAAAACTAGCAAACTTTCACTAAAAAAAAGAACAAAGGTGTTTTTATTTTTTATTGTCATATTAAGCACTTATAAAGTCCTGCTTTATAAACAAGTTCCAAAGGGAAAAAATAACTAAGTGTTGCTAAATTTGCTTCACAGTACATTCACCAGCCTTGGAAGGCCTTACCTTGGGCTGGAGCACAAACCACTCATCACCCTGATTTTCGAAGTTCCAGGAATCGAATGGAATTTCCACTTCCCCAAGGAAGCTGTTGTGTCCAAATCTGTCATAATGCCAGACAGAAAGCTGTAAGGTCCTGGTTTCCAGCTGTGTGTGACTGATGACATACTACCAAAAGAAAAAGAGAAAAAAATACCCTCTCAGGATAAGCAGAAATAATAGTTTCCACTGAGTCTTTAACAGCTCTAGCTCAATTTCACAGAGCCCACATCAGCTAACAAATGAAGCATGAGAGATTTGTTTTCCATGCAAACAAGATGGATTCAGCCAGAAAGCTCGTAATGTTAATGTGAAATCTCTTTTCTTTGCTGTATACATCCGGTGATAATTTATGGTATTGTCATGATTGTGCCTTTTTTCCTGTATTATTTACTAGATATTTATGACTATAAAGTAAATTATGATGCTTAAAAATATGATCCCGTTAATTCCTTACTAATTTGTGTAAAAGAATCAGATTAACATCAAAGTTTAGTTCATATGAAGAAACTCCACTGGTTCTTTCATCCCTAAGGAGAGCCTGCTGAACACTATTTTATAGAAAGAATGCTCTCCTTTCTAGTTTTGTCTTTGCCACTTATGAAGAATTGTTCTGAAAGCATGTACAACTGCATCTGCAAGACATGCACTGAGAAGATCAGTTTTAGTAACCGTTGTTGGTTTTGAAAGCCATTAAAAAACTCATCTGAAAAAACATTATAGTCTAGAAAATACACAGAAAATTATAAACATCTGGAATTCTACCTCGGCATGGTCTGCTTTTAGCAAAAAGCCCATTAATTCCCTGAATTCACCCTTCTTGTAGTGTTGGCTGAAGAGACCCAGATGCCTTATTTTTGCATCAGGAACAGTATCTGGACATACTCTCCAAAAGATGAAATAGTCAAGTGAGTTGGCTGTTAATACAAAGGTATGTCTGCAGTGCTTAATCCTAAAAGCCAACAGTTACCTTGTGAGAAACATCATATTCTGCAACAATGGAGTAAAAGTCAAAGAGACTTTCTTTTTTAACACGACTTTCAGTTGGGATGAACTGATGTAGCTCTTGCTTACCTACCTACAGTTCAAGTAAGCAGTTTTTGTTACAATTTGTATTTTTAAGATGCTCCTAGGTCTTATTGTCACCCAGTTCCCTACCAGCAAACATCTTTAGTGCTCTATTACTTGTTAAATTAAGTCTAATACCCCCTTTTTTTCCCAGTTCAGGCAAGTCTTAACCTTACTATATACCATTTAAAAACAAGGCTATAAAAGAGACTTTCCCTTGGCAAGGAGTCTGGCTAGACCAAGTACGTGTGCCTGCAAAACGGTTTTGTAACCAGGTTAAGCCAAGTATACTGGCCAGGGAACATCTATTTGTCCCCATTATAAGAAAATAATTTAAAACATAACTGAAATAAAAAATAAAATAAAAAAATTAAAAAAA
>VXAU01005470.1:295620-380662 GCA_013399695.1 Formicarius rufipectus | reverse complement strand
AAAAAAAAAAACCAAACAACCACAAAACCCACAACATATTTCAGGAGAAACTAAAGAGAGTTTCTGGCCTCATGACAGCCAGCTGCGTAAGTCTCCGCAGTTGACAGGAAAGGGAATCATCAAGAGCTTCGAGGTCCAACTCCCAGACAGTGAACTCCCTGGCAGTGAACTCTGCCATTCCCACCTGCACCAGAGAGCCAGGGAGATGAACAAGCAGCATGTGAGGAGATCAGAACAGTTCACCCTCTGTAGTGGACATGGGCAAAAGTCAAGGAAAGAGAGAATCTGGGCATTGTGCTCCACCAGTCCTCAAGGATGTAGTCAGTCTTTATCTTTTGCAACAGAAAATGAACTTTGCCAGTTTCTTAGGGGAGGCATGTAGCAAAACAGTTGTTGGCATTTTCTTATCAAAGTCAGATCTGCTTTGAAAATAAATTAAAGCTTCCAGAAGAATGCAGATCTTACTGCAAAATGTTATTTTCTCTTCCACCTCAGTTAGATGGGAAGTTTTTAAGCCAGCTTTACTTCAGCATCAGGCATACGAAATCTTTAAGGTGCTTTTATCAACTCTAAGCTTAGGTTAGATGGGAATATCAACAGTTTTGAAAGAAATCTATGGAAACTAATAGATATGTTACCTGTAAAGGGAAAAACCAAACAAAACCACTTTGTTAATGATGAAAGCCAGAAATTGCAACTTATTGCAACTAACTAAATCCTTTGCTTAAACACTTATCCTTTTGAGGCATCTCTTCCAGTTTCTAATCCCCATACTGGAACACAGATGGAAAATACCTTTGAGCACAAGTGAAACATTCATCACAGCCTGAGAGAGAGACTGTTCATACCTTCAGTATCTCATTAAATTCTGGATTGGTGCTGTTACTTTTAATTTTGGTCTTGCGCTTACTTTGGCGGGACTTATCAGGCAGAAGGTACGCCTTGACATACCTGCAGATCAAGTGGTAAATTAGTAGCTAGGAATAAAAAAATGACCAGTTTGAGCAAGGACCTGACATTGCTGCATCAATAACCTATATGAGGAAATTAATTTTTTCAGTATAAACAGTATTAATGTGCAACAGAGAAGATGCAAAACATGGAAAGGTTTTACCTACAAACATAGCACTGTTGGATAGGATCAGAACAACAAAAGGCAGAGCTAAATTAATTTACTCTTCCTCAGAAATGCAACAAGCTCTCCTAAGACTGTCCATTTTGCAGTATACAATTACTGACTGGTCACATATGGCAAAGTACACAGTGAAAACGCAAAAGAATTAAAATTTTTGTAACTTAAATACTATAGAATTACTCATGATTAGAGGCACTAATTATTACTTTCTTATGAGATAATTCATATATTATACTGAAAACTATAATGAGAAACTGAGCGAACATGTTACTTGCAAAGTGAGTCTATGGATGCACAGTAACAATGTTATTCTAGCCATTCCTTCCTCCATAACTCCCCTCATGTATTTTAGTTTCAATTCTAGAGGTAGATAACTTAAAAAAAAAAAAAAATTCTGCCTCCCACTTCATATTCTTGCCCTTGATAATACAGGTTGATAATTTAAGTAGTCATTGTTTCCCCAGAGCAGGCACATGCTGCCCTAAGAAGCATATAGAAGATGCATCTCCCCCAGGGAAATCTGAGCCAACCATCACCAAAATGTTGGCTTGTAGCAACTGGACCCGAAGAATTCACAGGCTCATACCACAACCCCAGATCACAGTGTGTGACGTGGAGGAGGACACCCCTACGGAGTCTAAGGGAATTCTTCTCTGTGCTTACGGATCTGTCCTTTGCTTCCTCTCGTCTCCAATGGCCAGGTTCCTGCAACTCTTCACCAGGATGTTGAGGGCACCTGTTTTGTAGATGTAGTTGATACTGAGAAGGATTTCACCGCTGACCTTCACGTTGCCATAGTCACCAGTTTCACTATATACACTCAGCATGCTGTTAATGCTCGTCTGGAGGGGAGAGAAGGTTGTCTTAGAGGCTGAAACTCATTACTCTTTTCTAGAATCTGCTTTCTTCATAAAGCTAAAGTCTTGCAATTTTATCACCCTTGTTGGGACTTGCTATTAAAACAGACATATCATAGAAATACCACAATTTCATGTAAAAGGGAATAAGAACTAGAGTTAATGTTAGTTTAAATGTCTAGACAGGTGATGCTTTTACATGCAGGACTCAAATCTATTTATAAACATGACTAAATCTTAATTACTACCTTTTAATAAATGTATGAACCAAAGAGCAGACAGACTATGTAAATTGTAAGCTCATGTAAGTTCCAAGCAGAATAAAAAAAAAAAAAAATCACCTCTCTGGCTCAACTGGGCACCTAATTTTTACTGAGTCTTATAAGACATCTTCTGACAGAACTCTTAGAAAAATTTACAAGGATGCTTCCCATGTTTATTTAAAGGGAAATACACCTCTCATTAGCAATTCTGAAAGAATGAGTAGAATTCAAAACCCACCACTTCTGTAATTTCTGTAAAGCAAAAACAGTTTAGCAATAATCCCACACAAATTTCCACTACAACATATCACCCCTCAATCTCTTTTTCTTCACACTAATAAGATGCAGAGTGTTGCCATGAGGATTTCCTTTTCCAAAAGTTTACAATTAGGAAAGAACTGAGTATTTTTTAAAGAAAACTAGAGCAGTATGCACACTACCAAAACCAAAAGCATTGGAGAAATCTGATGCACATTTGCTTTTGAGTCAATGAGCAAGATTGCTCAAAAACATATTTAAAGCATCTAAATTCTAACACACAGGAACCTTGCAAGACACACAGGTAACACTCTTCAACAAAAAGTTTAAAAAAAAAAAAAAAGAGAGAGAAACCTTAAAAGTTAGCTAAGCAGAGGATTCAGGAGAACTCACAGTATCACCGTCTGTCTCAGGCACATTTAAATATGTCCACTTTCTGTCAGAGCCCTCTGGAGAGTTCTTTAAAGAAGGCAGTGCCAAAAGATAGAGAGAAAAGAGCATTAAATTGCTGCAATAAGAAAGACTCGGTGAGGTGAGAAATCTTTGGCTATACAGACAAGTAAAGGAAGTTTGCACAGCAAAGCCATAGTGAGAAAGGGAGAAAATGGGCATGACCAAACCAGAGAAATGCTGTGTTTTCCATATACTTCAAGTACAGGATGATGCATGGGTCAAGGTAAGTAAGAAAAAATGAGGTATCCTCTGTATGAAGATAAACAAGTTATATTTTAGACCACCAACTCTGCAGATTTGGATTCATATTGGATTATATTCGGATTTGAATATGAGAGAAGTCAATCTTCCCTAAAGCCAGCAAAAAGTTAAGCATTCCTATATTTGCAGCATCAGTGCCTTTACAAGAAGCAGCAGTTTCTCTGTGGAGTTCATTAGAATACATGACAAGTGCACAAACATGTTGAAACTTGTCACCCTCTGGGCAAAAATGAGGTAATTAGTTATTGGGGGCACGATTTTCTCTCCTCTGCTTTCTAGAGCAGGATCTGGAAATCTCACTAATTATATCAAGGGAAAGTGTGTCTTGATCTACCTCCTTCCTTACCAGCTGCAGGGAAGAGCACAGTCAAGGGAGAGAGCCACACAGAAAGAATTTGCCAGTGGCAAATCCCAACTCTCCAAGCACTTTGCCAAAGGGCCCTGCAGCACAGAAGGCTGGAGGGGTAAACAACACCAGACATGAAAAAAGTGTTCTTTATTTAAGCAATAATTACCCCTAATTTTATACACCATGTAGGAATAATGAACAGCAAAAATAAAAAATAAAAAAATTATAAAAGGTGTTTCTCAATGTATTTCTGCTGGCCTCCTTTATCATTAATTAAAAAAAAAATTAAAAAGAAAAAAAATTTTAAAACAGCAAAAAAAGCTTGCCCTTTGTATAATTGGCTGAAATTCCACAAACAGGACTGGTTCAAATTCCTGGAAAATTATTAACACACACCAACAAATGTGCCATATTTCCTCCTATTCCTAACATGCCTTGAGCTATAATCCAACCTTCACCATTTATACATTTCCACTGTTAGTATACATGGAAATGAGTATCCTTGGACACTGTTAGTAAACAGTTGCCGTGTGTGCTACAAAATGTTTTGATTATTCCTGCAACAATTTGCATGCTCACTTGAGCAAAAAGCCAAGGTTATACCAACACAAGGAGGTGTGTTCCCTACTGAAACGGAATACATTTTTTTTTCTCAGTCTTCAGGTAAGCAGACAGTGAGGGATAAATAATTGGGGGAAAAAAAACCCCACATCAGAATGTCCTAAACAAAGAGGTGACCTCTGACCCTAGAATGTATGCAAACACAATTTTTGAATGGTTTGTGAACCACAAATTACACAAATTTAGTAGAAGAATTTTATATACTTCACTTTCTGCCCTCATCCTCCCCCAAGACTGTTCTGTAGCATTTAGGCTGGCCATTACATAAGCTAAAAGTAAAATCCTTAAGAAATATACTCATATTCCAGTAAATTGCAAACAACCACCACATATTAAGGATGCAGAGCCTCAGTTTAGTACCTCACTAAGAGAATTGTTTGCTTGGCATCATATCTTATCACTGCAGTAAAACACTGGAACCATTTACTCTTACTGATGTGATGGGTCTTGACAACACCACATAAATATGCTTAGGAAAGAAAACAGTGAAGGATACACGGAAAACTAAATACATAGGTCATTTAGTAACACTGGGAAAACACAAAGAAAAATACTCTGAGATACAGTTGCTTTTCAATGTCACTTTCCACTTCCATTTTTGCTCACTCATACTGCAAATAGATTTCAAATATCTTTCTGCGATATTTCTTCCTTTTCCTCAAATGGTCATTGTCAGACTAGACATGTTTTAAATTCTCAGATTTGAAAAAAAAAAGGAAGTAAAAAAAAACAAAAAAAGAAAAAGAAAAACCATGCAGAGTTAGAATCTACTGTTCATCTGTTTATTAATAATGTTACCTGAATGTGACAGTCACTTGACAGAAAACCACATGAAAAAATATCTGTATGGTGAAGAAGGCTCAAAGGCTTAAACTAGTAACACATTTAAGGGGAATAAAAAAAAATAATCTTGTAAAATTGACCTGCTCTCACAGGGAGAAGCAGTTTGCCATTCACAACATTGCCATGAACAGAGCATGAGGTGACATTAAATATCATGTCATGGTGAGTAAGGAGAAACAAGAGCACTGAGATGTGAGATTAACTCAAACCTACAGCACTGGAAAAGCTGCATTCTGCTTAAGAGAAAGGTCAGAGGGAGATCTACAGCAAAGGACAAACCCCTGCATGCAGACAGAACACTGCCTACAGCCCAGAGGGGAGGATCTCTAAATGCAGTTTCTCAATTAGTGGCCTAAACAGAGAAAGCACTGAAGCACCTGCAACCCTCCTATCCATATTCAGAGGAAATAACAATTATTCTGTTTATAAAATCCATGGGACCAGCAAGGACTGGAGACTATGAGTCACAGCCAGCCTTGGCTAAGTGGATCTAATTAGACCACTATCAACAGGCTACATGTGCTCAAGCCTGATTTGGTGTGAAGAGCTACACGTATCTGTTGTGTCTGTTCCTGTGAACTACTAAAATCAGAAGGAAAAGTGGTCTGGACATGGTCAGATCTAAGATATGAAAATGCTTGGGGACAGTAATATTCTCAGCCCTTTCTCCTCCCTGTATAAGCCAAGCTTGGGCTCAGCCACCTCCACCTCTTTAAGATCAGGAACTTAAGTGGGGATTGTCCAGGCCCTGCTTGCATGGGGACACAATCCAGAAAGGACAGTTCATTGGTTCTTGTCACAGACCAAGTAGTCTCTTTCATTTTAATATACAGGATCATCATCTCTCTTCATCCTTTCAAAGGCTCACATTCTATCTACAATTTGTTGCAGTTTTCTGATACTCTATATGCTGTCCAGAGTTATTCTTAGATACAAGCCATGAAGAAGAATGGCCACAGAGGACTCTGTGACTTCCCTGAAGATACTATCAGTTGCCCACAGATCCCAAAAAATGAGGTATACTGCAGACAGCAATAAACCAGACATGCTAAAAGGCTACTTTTGTCATCCATTTTCTTTCCAAGTGAATAACAGACTGCATAACAAACAGCATAAGACTTCTTATTCCAATTTCTATGCATCTCAAAGCACCTGTTACAACCTGAAAATGCTGATATCTTTTTATTGGTACCAACCCAAATTCCCAAATATCATCCTCCTTACTGTAAAGAAATACTTTCCAGATGTGGGTGGCCTAGCAATCATGTCATAAAGAATGGGAGAAGCTGAACTGGCAGATGGACAGTGATGCCAAGGAAGTGGTATGTATGCAAACACACAGACAAGTAATTGTGTCCCAAGAACCTGAACAATGAAAAAGTGGTTTGAGATGAAAGATACCACCACAGCCTTTCTCTCTTAATTTCAGTTAAATTAAGATTAGATGTTCCACTGCAAAGCTGAGCAGTCATTTTCCACAAACACCTATTCTTTCCCTTCTCCAAATGTAAGCTTGGTGGTAGCTGAGCATGTGAGGAAATCTGATGGTGAATATGAAAAATAGTTTTTTCTTTCCATGCACTTCAGAGAATAGCAATTTATCTCTGAATGGCATTAAAAATATAACAGAAAATCTATCTAAAAGTTAAAGGATGTTTCTTAAGTGCAGGATGAAAGATGATCTGCTGCTACATGATATGAAGATAAATTCCTTTTTAGAGGAAAGATGGTGTTTTGTGGAAGGGCAAAACATATGTTTTCTACTCAAGATCTTACTGTTGATAATCCACTTGTCATATGTTCATGTTTTCTTGAATAACGAGAGGCCACTATGGCATCAATATCTTCTTCTGTTTCATGCAGACAACCCTAAATGACAAACAGGAATTTTAATTGTCATGTTCTGCTCTGTATTTGGTCAGCCTCTGTCAGTTTTGCTTCACATGTTTTCCAGTTTAGGAAGACAGTGCAGGATGCATGCAAATTCTGTCCTCCAGAGGAATTTTGATTTACATTTTCCACATCTCTGCACAGGCCCAGAGCATAAGGGGAAGAGACTCTGTTACAGGTTCAGGGTTCAGTTGTTTAAGAACTGAAAAACTTCATACATACACTTCACCTCTTATTCTGAAGGCACATATCCTTGCATGAACAACAACTGCACATAAACAAAGCCCCACTTCTGTGCCTAATAACAATCCCATGTGAACTACCCCGTTCTGCTTGCTGCTGTTTGCATTTGTGAATTCAGGATTGAGAGTTTTAGTGGGATATCATGAGAATTTCTGAAATCTTAACAAGAGAAATGAGTGAGTTAAAGTCCCATTCCACAGGTCAGGAGATCATGGCTTACCTGAAGACATGTGTAGTCAAAAGCCATTGGATGACTGGTTGCAGTCCAGGTTACATGTTTTTACGAATCATATTTTTAGAATTCAAATATCCAGTTTTCTAATTATTATCCTTATTTGTATCAGTCACAGTCACACAAATAGACAAGCACACAACTTGTATTACATTTACACCCTTCATACTCTAGTCTTTGGTGACAGGAGACAATTTCATGGACACAATCATTAACTCAGACCCACTTTAACAAGCAGTGTGGAAAGCCCTTGGTTATTGTCAAACCACCTGGGAAGAAACTTGCTATCATACACACTGAATATATTTGAGGAGTAAACAAAAACCCCAGCTAATGGGCATTTAAAAAATATTTATATTCTTGTATTGATTTGATAATAAAAAGGGAGGAAAAATCAATAATTGCACAGCTTTATATAGGTGCAAACAAGACTGAACTGTAACATCTTTAATTTATATACAGAAAAAATAGTTATCGTTGTTTAAGCACAGAAATAAAGTAAAATCAAAAAAGATACTTAAGATCTAATTGATAGTTCTAATAGGACTCAACTTTTGCTTAAAGTTACAGAACAAAATTTCAATAGACAATTATTAAGTGCGGTTTGGAAATTTCAAGCATTTCCTTAAATCTCATGGCAATTATTTAGAAAGACTCTGCTTTTAGTTTTAATGGAGGTCAAATTTTCAACTTCCTTATATCTGCTTTGCAACTAGAAAAAAAAAAAATCTCACATTTTGACCTACCTCACTCTCTATTGTTTGTTGCTCTCCTCTGAATCTAAACAGAGAAGTACTGTGTTCAAATTCAGGGATCTCAGAGACTGCTATGCTAATCCGGAAACACAGAGCAGAGAAGAAATGTTGCTGGAGAGCTGAACTGTCACAGTTCACATAAAAGATCTGCAGTACATTTGTTATTAGTGTGTGTAAAACTAAATGTTACAACTCTTCTCCTTTGCTCCAGTGACTGAACTGAAAGAAACACAGCTGAGAGTGATGCAAAATTTTCTATTACTACTTTGCAACTGTAACTACTTATTTAATATTGAGCAGAGGTAAATCGGGACAAGCTATCACTACTTGGGACTGAGATTTACAGACTGAACACCTCTCTTAGCTTCATGTTCTTGCCATGAGTTTCTTCTCCTGTCTATTACCTTTACAAACAGTTCAAGGCACAGATACCACTCCCCAGGCAGGAAAAATAAATAAGCAATCATAGATATTTATAAATATATAAAGGGAATATATATAAATGCATAAAAGTTAAAATTCATGGAGACCCAGGCACAACAGAGCAAACTATGTCAGGCAGACAGGGTTGAATCCTCCAAAATTCCCTCAAAAACCCCAGTCCATCCTTCATTTCTACTTCCCTCATTGAGCTCAAAATTCAGATGATGTACTCCACTTTTAAATTTGGAACAGGAATACACAATTTACTTTCTTGTCCATGTAACAGGAAGAAGCAGTTCTGGTAATACATGCAGAACTATTTCCTTTGCATTGTTGTGTGCATACCAGTAAGCATTAAAATAAAAAATGTTACATTTTTAATGACAAATAGTATAATATAGAAGAGAAAGAAAAAGCAAAGCAACATCTTTAGACTGTGGTGTTTCAGGTCCAGACACTCACACAGGAACAATAATTTTACAGAGCGATAAGGACTGCTAGTTGACTAACAATTTTTTGCCTGCAAGCTGAGACCTAAAACTTAAAAAAAAAAAAAAAGAAAAAGAAAAAGAAAAAAAAGGTTAATGTTAAACCTACACTTTTAATTCATTTTGAGCCAAGATGATTATGTTTCTCAGGAGGTGTTAGAGGACTGTGACTACATAATTGGTTAGCGTTATTAGCTTATTAAAGTTAGAGCTAGTAGGATATTAATCTCATGATCTCCAGTGGGGCTTATAAAATACACATTATCCAATTACTTCCAAAAAAGCAGCTGAGCATGTAATGAACACTACTTGGTTGGGAATTCAACACACCTCTCCAGATAAGGTGCTCACATTGAACACAACACTAGTTTTGACTGATTTCCTGTGCTCCTTGACAAATATGTACCATCACGGGGGGCTTTGGGGGTTATCCCTTTTCACTATCAAAAGCAATAGCGAGTAAGAGAAGCAAAATATCCATTCAATTTTCCATCTGATTTCTCTCTATGTGTAATGGGTTTTCCCGATAAAGGTGGGAGAAAAGCAGCTAAAAGCCTTTTCCCACCCTTTCAGCTGATGAATTCCAGCAATCTGCATACCCTATTGACATTTGGCATCTCCCATCACTGCTGCTGTCAGCAACCATCATCCAGCAACAAGAGACTGAAGGGCCTCAGCTGGCTCCATCTGTCAGCTAGGAGGAAAGGAGGTGTAACTTCATAGCTTTCCTCAGGAAAGGATGAGTAGGAGCTGTTGTTACCTTCATCAGATCTCTTTATCTCTTATCTTGAGCATCAAACTAAATTCCAATAGGAATACAGATTTTACCTCAAAATTCTGCATCTGTAACAAATACAGGACAAGGCTCTGAAGGAGTCCTGTGAGTCAAACTATCCTAAAAAAAATATGGTAACAGCAAAGCTGATGAATGCCATTATTTCATTTCCTAAGACAGAGAAAGGGAGGATAGAGGCAGAATCAGAGATCTGCAAATCCTGTTATGACTGAATGAATTATAAAAGGGTATTTCATCTCTCACAGAAAACTGGAGCAACTAAATCAATGTTAGCCATAAAAGAGGTCTCCTGTGCTAACTAAGGAGCTGGAGAGTTGCTGAGTACAACTGGGAATTTCATTCAGAGTCACCAAGAAAGGAAAATTAAAAACATAGGGAAAACCTGCCCCCTTACCTTTGAATAAGAAGAAGACAAAAATCAAAGAACAGAAAACCTCTCTGGACGTTCATCTCTGGCATCTGTCTCAGAAAAATACCTGAGTAGTAACTATCACACCCTCTACAACTAGAGCAGAGAACTGACAGAAAGGCAATTAAAGTGTATATTTTCTTATTTTATGCTTTTCTTCTGCAATATTTTCCAGTTTTTTAATAAGGAACAAATTCATCTTCTTTACTGCAATTTAAAAATAAACCATTTATTTTTGATGCTTTACTTCCTCTGACACCTGAGACACAAGAAGGGTTTTGTTAATTCCTTAAAGGAAAACTCAAAGCAGTGCTGCAGGCAAACTTGCTGACTGCTAACAAACTAAGAAACAGATGGAAATCCCAACACGTGGTTTTCCACCAAGGCACAAGTATCAAACTCCACAAGGAGGGGAGACATCTCCCATGGTCAATGCTCTTCTGAAAAGAGCAGATGGTTGGGAAGGACTACAACAGCAGACAAAATTCATAAGCTGCAAACACACATTTGGAAACTCTAGAATAAACTATGATTAGATGAACTATTTAAATGGCTTTTTTTTTTCCCCCTCATGCATATTTTAACGAGTTTGGATACTTTTTTATAGTGCTGGCGGACACCTGCAAATTGCCTGTCTTGGATATGTGCATAAGAGGAGAGAGAAGTTGTGAATCACTGCAGGAAAAGCAGTCCGTAGAATACATAGAAGGAGGCATGGAGATGTATGGAAGACTCAACATGAGGAAGAGGCAAACAACAGTGGCAGATTGAATAGCTGGGCCTTTGTTTGCTAAAAATACAGACGAGGGGAAAACCGAACCAGACAAAAATTTAAAGCCTTTAAATTATAGAATTTCTCAGCACCAAAATGAAAATCCGTGAAAGTATGAATTAACAGAACTGTGGAGCACGTGCAAATTTAGTGCCTGCAAATTATTTTCAGGCTAGGTCTTTTTCACCTGTGAACTCAAAAAAACCAGCAAATAAATAACAAACTGGAACCATGACTCAGAAAATGGCTCAATAAACATACCTGAAACACGTTCTGGATTACCCATATTGTACACAGATACGCATACAGTGCTGATTTAGTAACTCTAAACAAACAGAATTTCCACCAGATAAACATTTACATATTTATAACTCACCAGTTCCTGATCTAAGGCACTAGGCACAGATTTGCTTCTTATGCTCAGAGTATCCTCATTTCCTTCAGAGAAGGATTCACTCAAATCTATCTCAGATCGGCTACGGTCTGGGAAATAAAAACAATTTAAATGTTTACCATAGTCTGTACACAAATATTCCATTTAATCTTCCATTCAAATATTGTCCCAAACTCAATTGTTGTTTTTAAGAAAAAAAAAAATCTAAACAATAATTTAATTACCTGGCAAAACTGTGACAACTAAACATCAATATGATAAAGGGAAAAATATGCTTTCTGATGCTGTTCAGCCTTTTGGACAGTAATTTTTCCCCTGCACTGTTTATCTGCTGTGATTGCCTCCTGTAGATGTTACTACAGCTCAAGCGTTTGACCTTCTCTGTAGACCTGACAGCCTGGAATATTGCAAAACTTACTATCCCAGTGCCCACAGTGATTATTATATTTCCCACCACCAAATTTTTCCCAGCATTTGCTTCAGAATAAAGTAACTGGGGATACAGATGAACATAGAAAGTAGTTTTGTCATTGTGCTGCTTGTGCAGAAATTAGGAGGAGCAAACAAGTCTTAAGAGCTCAGGCAGTTCCTTTCAGTCCTACAGGCCCCACATCCACTCTATAGGTTTAAGATATAGATGTCTCTGAAAAAGAATTCCTTAGTCCTCCCTGTGTAAATCTATTTTGTGACTATCTCATATATTCAAAAAGTAAGAGGGGGAAGAGAATAATTTTAGATCCTGCAGGTAGGAATCTGAAAAGACTTTAACTGTTCATCTTTTACCTGGTCAGGAAAGGTCTACCTGACAGGAAAGGTCACTTTCCTGAGCTTTATGTCCTTTGACAACTGCCAACAAGGAGACAGTGAAGAGTCTGAGGCCCATTCCCAAGTTACCTACAATTTTGCTCAGCATCAATCTGCTCCGGTAACATGGGGCCAGTTCTTATCTGCCAATAAAGTCTTTATTTGATAAGGCAGCAGGAACAGAATTTTCACTTCTCAAAGAAGGAGCCATCTGTAACACCTCTGCCTGGAGTTGCGCTGTCCAATATTCTCAAAGGAACTCTGATGCTTTCAAGCTGAAATATCTATGGTAAAGAACATCACCTCCTTTGATTAGCTCTGTGGGATACAACATTAAGTTTCTGCTTTGGCCTAAATTCAGCTGCAATGAAGCGAGTCATGCTGTGTTTCAGAAAGAAACCTACAAACCTAAACCCACTCCCCCAGCCCTGTGGGAAGTAACTGAGTGCCTGGGAGAAGCAGAAAAGTGCAGGGTGCTCCTGCCTCCTATTTCAGGTGGGGAAAAGAGCATCTCCACCTGCTGCTACAAAGGGGCTGCGACAGCACTTTCCTGTGTCTTTTTCACTGAACAGCCTCCAAAGAAATGAGGTAAATTACAGCTTGATGGACTCGTTCAGTGCATCACATATGACAATGAAAGGACATGAAGTCTGTAAGGGGCTTGTTCTCTGGCCGCTCTTTGTTTCCCAGATTTGCTTCTGTGCAAAGTGGGTGTGAAATGTAATGGTGGCAGCAGAGTAGTATATACAGATTGCAGGTAGCTACTGGTTTATACAGGGGAGCACACAGAGAATGATTTAACAACATGCAATTGTGAATTCAATCTTGTAACAATTCTGAGCAGGTGATTTACCTAATACGTTATATCAACATTGCTGGGGTTAGGATTATCTTTTTTTTTTACATGTAAAACTTGTGAAGTGTTACGAACTTTGTCAGTAAAAGGGAAGCATTTTCAGAATGAATACGAAAAAAAATTCATGAAATTTACACTTGATCTTTCAAAGTGCTTTAAAAACAAAAGGAGCAAAGTCTTAAGAATACAAATAATTCTCTGATAATAAAGGCTGGCAGAAAACAGGAAAAGATTTAATACTTGCCTGATGACAAAGATACCCTAGAAACTGCAATGGAAGGTGTTCCAGATGCTTTTCTACAGTGCTTCTTTACTAAATCTTCAGGTACACTTTCACTTGCTGGAATAATCATGCCATTTTCCAAACCAATGTCCTGCCCAATTAAAAAAAAAAAAAATGCACACCCCATAAATACAAAAAATGATCTTATTCACTATCAGGCTATGAAAACAACATTTCTATTAGACCCCAGAAGTCCAAAGCTCCTTTAGCATCCAGTCTATTACTGAACTTATTTAGAGTCCAATCTAATCTGCTCCATTTAGCACTGATCATGCATAAAATTTGCATGAAGATGCGATTCCTGTTTACATTCTGAGTTTGCAGTTGAAGAATCAGAGCAGCACATCAGGAGTGAGAGCAGCGAACTGAAACACTCAAATCTATTAGTAGTTCATTTAGCTCAGATATTTAAAATAAAAGAAAAAGGGGGGAAAAACCAAAAACAAACAAACAAAAACAAACAAAAACCCACAAACCTGTGGGTTTTAAACTAGCATAATGATTTAGCCAGGGTAGAACCAAGCGGACTTGAATGAATTAAATTATGCCAATATGTTTGATATAATTATGACTTTTTGCCTTCCTGTAAAAGAATAGTTAATAGCATAACTCCATCTAAAGTAAATGAATTTTTCAAACAAATCTAATGCACTTGAGAACAAGTGAGTTTATATGCCAACTAGAATATAAATAGAACTATTAATTTATTTACAGCTCCCAAAACTACCCTTTGTATACACTAACTTATTTTTTTATTATGAAAGATCACATATTAGACCAAGTATCTGGAAGTTAGAAAGAAAACTGATGCATTTAATAGGGCCCTAATCTAAATAATCACCTCATTTTTTCCCAAAGATTAATGGTAAAGGGGTCTGACTATAAATTTTACTTCCCTTGTACACTTAAGTCATGGCAACTTATAATAACTTGCTAGCACAATCTTGATTTCCCAAGAAGGGTGAGGGAACTGAATTGTGGATGGGTGTGTCTGTGCACAGCCAGGAGGAGATGGCTGGCAACAGGCAGGCTGTCTGGGAATGAAGAGGGTGTCTGTTTCTCGACAGACAATCCTCCTGTTGCTTACAAAATAGCCAGTGTGGCTGCCCTAGCTCAGGTGTGGCCATGTACATCCCAAGAGGTCTAATAGCAGGTGAGAGGAAACATTCTGATAATGTGTCTATCACACATTTTGTGTTTATGGCATCATTTATGCAGGACCCTGACTCCAAATCCTGAAAAAAAATCTAAAATCAGTTTGGCCTGATTTTCTGTAAGTGCTGGATTTGCAAAATTTCCTTTAGAAGTCAGTGGGAGTATACTGGACCCTGCATGCTTGAAAGTCCTGTCCTTAGTCCACAGCACTTAGTTAAGTCTCTGAGGTGCCAAAAATGCTTATTCCTTGTGCCTTGCAGTTCAGAGTCTGTAAGTCTTTATGTAACGCTGCACATCAACAGCAATTTTTAGACAAAACAGAAAAGTCTTCCAATCCAAAAACCACATCACTGATAGAGCAAGACAAATCCTGTTCTGGCAGAGATCTTCACCAGTCCCAGCAGAATTAAGGAAGAAGTAAGATCATCTCTGTCAGGCTTGTCCTTACTGGGCTGCAAGTTGACCTCACAGGGCAGATACCAGCCAGGTCACTTTGTTTGGAGTCAGCTGTCCATCACTGTACTTACCCTGCTGGAATCTGCAGTCATGCTGCGTGTGCTGAGCGCCGGGGACCTTGGGAGGGAAGCTATGGGAGCACTGCCTCTGCTCACACGACCCACAGTCCCTCTCAGATGACCTGCAGGAGCCTCCACAGCACTGCTGTTCAGCGACAGAGTGCTCCCTCTGGGATGGAGAGAGGAGTATTAAAGGGTTATTGCTTTGAGCAAGCCAAGGCAACCAGTTTAGCAAACCACTGCAAGAAAACCGCTGGGCTAACAGGTTAGGGGAACAACATTGCCCTGAATGGACTGTGTGATCCCAAGCGGGTAAAGGTGAATTACAGTTCCTTGATACGTAGTAGTCATACAGACACTATCAGCACTTTTACCCCAAAGGGGTAGCTCTTGTCCAGGCTGCAGAAGCTGCATTTGTCCGTGTTCATTTCACACTACATTCGCATCTCAGCAGTAGGTGTGGCAATTCATGTAATCCTTCCTACCAAGCTGCTCCTTGGTGTCAAGGGAAACTTTTGGCCACTGCTGCAGCCAGTATCAGCTCTGTCTCCAGAAAGGCTAAAATCCTTGGCTATCTGCTCTCCAGACTTTCCTGAAAAACACCAACTTGTTCATTGTCTTAGTTACATTGTGCTAACAACACCTGATCCAAACTGGTTGATTCTTTTAACCAGTGTAGAAAGCTCAGAAAGTTGGAAAAGTCTTCTTGACAGGTTTCACAATAGTAAAAGTGACAAAAAGTCATCTGTGATCAGCACACCAGAACCCAGCTGCTGTCTAACCTCACAACAAGCAGAAACTTCCATGGGACATTTTCTATTAGAAAATGCTTCTAAAGTCCACATGAACACTGAGGGTTAGAAATGGTAAGCTCTTGCAATTTTTTAGCCTTTTGAAACGATGAAAATTATTTAAAAATGGATTTCAGTGCTTTTCCAATTAAAGTTTTATTTTTATTTGAAATTTGATTTGCAGTAAACGTACAAGTTCTTGGAAGATCTGCTTGTCTTTCTCCACAAACAGCAGTTCAAACCTTTTCATTTTTCTTCATAATTCAGAGAAATCTCAAAAAGTCTTTCAGGACAGTAAGAGAGATGCATACTGTCCTGCTTACTATATTAATGTAAAAAAAATTACTAGTAAGGAAGAATTAGAGAACCTGATACCCTTCCCATGTGGAAAACACCCTGTCAGAGGACAACTGCAGTACAAATTTGATGGAGAAAGATTTTGGAACTTATGGCATATTTTCAGTCATAAAAGGCTTGCTTAATAACTATTTCAGATTTGCTGGCATCATCACTGTGCTAGACAACAGCTGCATTTCTTCTTCACTTGGTTTAGGCTGTCATACCATATAATACATATCTTCTCTGTCACAAGGTAAATTTTTATTAGAACTACTGTTAAACTGAGAGAAAACACTTTGCAACACAACAGCTCCAGTCTCACCACTATGTTAAGCAGTGAGCACAGGCTCTAGATTCACATTCATAGAAACAAGGAGTACAAAGGACAATCCCAAAGTCCAGGATTATCTAGAAGTGTTGTGCAACCATGTTTTTGTATTTTAGTGATCATATGGTAACCTTTTTAATAGTTAATATCCAATTTCATATATTGACAACAGTAGATATTATGTAATAAACACACTCTTATGCATGTGCACTTCACATACACACTCTGCTACTTTTTAATTTGATAAGCCGGTGATCAACAATTTCTACCAAACATGATGTGGTTGGATTTATCTGTTTACAAAAAGATGCATCTTTGGTGCTGCAAATTCAGAAAAATCCAAGTTTCTGGCTGCCATCTGTATTTTATCAAAGCTATTTGACTTAGATGCACACCCTTTAGTTTCCAAACCTGACAACACATGTAAAGCAGCCAAAGTGTTGAAAATCTGAGTTTTATCGTTTATCACACCACTTCTGATGGATTGTTGTGGCTTTCTGTTACAAAAATGGGGTTGGTTTTTATAAATAAGTGTTCAGAAGTAATAGTGAGCTGGGATAAAGGATTTGAGAACACATTGTAAAGGGTTCTGCAGGAGTTTTCAGTTAGACTCAGCACAAGCACATCAAACCTGCTAGCAGACTTCGCCAGTCCTTTGCTCTTATTTCATTCTGCTATTAGAGAGAAATTCAACACACTTCATACATTTTAAATAGACAATGAAAGGAAAACATTGTTGTGATTATGGCAGGCTTTTACCTGTGGTGGACAAGACCTCAGTACAATGGGGTAGAATGCCTGTGTAGATGACCCTGAAATTCCTCTGCTATTTCTCTCCTGGAAGTATCCTGGCCTGATGCAGCCTCCCAGTTCATTCAGCAGTCAAATCAGCAAACATTTTTGCTGGAGTATAAATAAACCAGTTGAAGAGGTGGACTCATGGTCTGGGTCTCTCTGTTCCCAGCTCAGTACATTTTTTCTTAAACAGAAATGTTTAGAAAGAACGAAAATTTTCTCTCAGTTTCCCTTCTGGGTAGGTGAAATACTACCAATTTTGACAATGCAGCTGAAAAGATGAAGGCAATTGCAAAATCAGAAATACGCAGGAAAATCTAGGACAGCTACAGTGGCTCAAGATGTTTTTTTTTCTAATGTGAAATTCAAAATTATTAGAAAGGGTCAACTGGGAAGGTCTGCTGTTATTTTTAAGAATAGCTACTTAGTTCTATAAATTAGATAAACTCTGGCAAGCATCCTCAGACACCTAATTAAGTATTTAACCATGCATGTACAAGACAGGAATTTTCATCCCTGTAAGTATAAACTGTTCCTCAATCCTTCCACAAACTGCTATTTAGAAAATGCTGTATCCTCCATAGACTGTAGAAAATGCTGTATCTTCCACAGACTGTAAAATAATTCATCTCCCTACAAGAAGTATCTCCTGGTAACACAGCCTGGTCACCCTGCTCTTTGACACAGGACACGGATTTCACCAGGTGAGAACGAGGTGACATGTACAGAAGGAAGTTGCTATAAAGAGTCAATACCCCTAATTTAAGAGTTTCTACACCCTGGCTTAGGGGAAAAGCCAGAAATTGATGACTTGTGTGTAAGTCCAGCAAGGTTAACAAACATATAAGCTATCTTTATAGACTACATCACTCATCACTCCATCTTTCTAAGGCTGTACACAGAGTTTACCAGGTGCTGAATTCCACTACTCAAACAAAATTATTTTGCTTCATTCGTGGTTAACTGCAGAACTTACTTGCAGTCTGGCACATCAAAACAGCTGTATGGATCTCTTGCAAGCATCTTCTGTCCTTATCCTGGCAAACTCTCAGAGAAGTCTACCTAATTAATATTGTATAACCTCAGTGTTAAGCAGCACAGAAACCAGATTTCTGAGATTTTGTTTCTTAGATCCTTCACTCATCTCTATTTTATTGAATGAAAAGCAAACAAACCAGAAAAAAACCAGCAAAAATGCTATTTCTGGTCTCATAGAAGTATGAGTCTGGTTAGATACGGAAGACCTAACTAGTGCAGGTAAAAAAAAAAAAAAAATTAAAAAAAAAAAATAGTGTGTGCATTAAAGAAGTAGCTCAAAGTTGAATTGTCTAGTAAGTGCTGCAGCATCCAATGGGGAAAAAAAAAAAAAACACAACCAAAAAAACCCAACCAAACAAAAAACAACCCACAAACAATCCAATCAGCTTTCAACAAGATTGCCACCATAAGCCTCAGTCATGTTGCAGAACATCTAGAAAATGCTTAAATGAGAAGACTTCTCTGTGTGTGAATTAAAGTTCATGATGATCCTTTTTAACCTGTTATCCTGTGTTCCTGTATACTTCCCTGGAGTCTCTCAGAAACACTGTTTCAGAGACAGGAATTTCTATTGGAACTTTCACCAATTTATTATTATTTTTTCAATTCATATTATGAAATTTCTGGGTCTGTGCACCTGAGCAAAGAATGTTGGTCTCCATCCAGTGTAGACTATCCAACCGAACAAGAAAAATGTAAATTATTTTTTGGCTTAATTTTGAAGGTAGGACACGAGAAGAATGTTGCATCTGGCCTTTTATAGTGCTATCAGAGACAATAAAAGGGATCTTTTAAGACCAGAAGAATGATTAAATGGAATCCTACTAGAAATAACTGGGATAATAATCCTGGAAAGAGAAGGGCAAACAGAGCCTTTGAAGAAGAAAACAAATTATAATCAGTTAACATGTCATTACCACAGAAAAGCAAAGACTCTCAGTTCTGCAACATGAACAGAGATCATCAGTTAAAAGCCAGAAGACAAAAAACAATGTACTGACATCAATCACCAGCCAAACACAAGGAGAGCATAACAAGATGAATGGAGATAATTTTTAAGTTTGTTGGGGTTTTGTGGGTTTTTTTGGTGTTTATTTGTTTTGTAAACATAAGCTCTGCTTCTCAGGCGGTATTAATGCCAAGTATTCAAAGACACAAAGACAGGGGCCTGGCACACATGCCAGGTCAATGCCAGCAGGAGCTGTCCCAGATCACAGCTCACCTCTCAGAGCACGGCACTGACTTGCCACTATGCAGACTTTGGGTTTCAGCTCCTGAGCCTGTGCTCCTCTCCCCTCCATCTTTGGCATATGTAATTTCTCCTTTGGTAACTGCTCTGATCATCTTCCTGATGAAAACAGGGAATAAAAGATTTTTAAAGTTATAATGTGCACATTCTGCTACTTTCATGTGGCTGACCTCTGGACAGCTCTGGATAAAAGGGTCAACAGAGCACCAAATCTGCTTATCAGACTGATTCCTGGGTGGGGGGAAAGCATCATACTTACTACAAACTGCTTTTTAAGACACAAAACATTAAAGTATCCCTCCTCTTCGACATGGCCACTCCCAGCTTTGAACCAGAAGTGTCTTCTATGAAAGTTTCTTTTCTTTTTCCTTTTTTTTTTTTTTTACAGTTTATATATATTTTTTACTAAGTATGTGTATTTCCTCCTAGCAAACTATACTGTTTGCATTTTCTCTTGAAGATATTTCTACAACTATATGCATCAATGCCCCAAACATGCCATTTTCAAAAACATAGCATCACCCCCTTGCCCTTCAAAATATGGACGAAATAGAAAGAAATTTATGACATGAAATAAACTTTTGAAAAGTAATTGTATTATTCATAACCTTACAAACAACAGGCTGGTAAGTTATTGCGTAACACTGTCAGTAGCAGTTGGCCCCAAAAGAGCCTTGCTAAAACAAATCCACTCATGAGAGTCATGAATGTGGAACCCAAGGGAGGAAGAAGAAGCAAGGAAAGAAGAGGAGGAATATTGAGTGACTTCAAAAAGAGGCCAACAAAATATATTAGGAAAAACAGGTCGAATTATTGTAGGATTAAATTTCTATTATGGGGAATGTTACCACCAAAAAACATGTCAGGCCAGAAACAGAAAAGACTCAGCACTGCTAAAATAAACAGACAATTATAAAAAAATTGTTTCTCACAGGGGAATATGATAATAGATTTATACAAATGATTGAAATGGAAGGAGGATTAGAAAACTAAACTTTAATGCACTCTTATTATAGCTACCATTTAGCAATATCTAGGTTTTCTTATAGTAGAATTCCTAAGATAGTATGTTCTTTACCATAACTTGAGAAGCCAGGAGCATTCTAATGCCCTTATCCCCTATATTAAAGAGAGATAAATCACTTGTGCTAATTTCTGAAATCGTTGGAACAATTCCATACCCTGCTCTCCTCAGCACTAAGAAAGCTGCAGAAAGCATCCACCTACCCTATATTTAAGATACATAAATCTTTGAAAAAAGTTTTCTCACAATCAGCCCATGGAGCTCCAGCCACGATATGAACATCCAGTTTTTGTTTCTATTCCCTCAAAAACCTCAAGTAAGGCCCAGACACCTCTTGTGTAACCACACATTCAGTGCATCTGTCCACGTCCCCTGAGAGGAAGCGATTGCTCCTCTAAGGGCATGGCCAGAGTGGGGTTAAACACTGCACAATGACCAGCAGCATCTCTGTTCATTCACTGGCCCACCACACACACTGTCAGGCTGCATTTGCACACCCAGAAGCCAAAGGGAAGCCTGGATTGTGAGCAAAACTCACCACTATACATAAAAACTGGCCCTCCAAATAGTACTTCTTGCATTTGCTTCTTCAGCAAACCTACCTTTAAGAGCACTCTGTTATTCCTGAGTATAAACAAGAAAAATCCAGGAGTAAAACTGACTTTTTTCTGCTACTTTTATAGCTGAAGAGTAATTATTGCTGCATTTCCTAGGTAACAGCAACCTAATTATAATAAGCATGCCTTTAAATGAAGGCTGTTTCTAGCCCTGGAAAGTTTGAGGCTGATGTAGAACACTGGAAAAAGTCAAAAGAAAATCTTTCCAGCCATTTACAGCTGTTTCCAGATTTATCAGTTTCTGGGTGCAGGGAGGGGGGGAATTAAACAAACAAAAACCAACAAAACTTTACCCTATCTTTCTAGGTCTGCTGAAGACTGACTTGTGCCCATTTGTGGAGGAGATTGATACACCTGGCTTTCTCTCTTGATTCTCTTTGAATGTTCTTTCTTCATCTGTGTTGGAAACTGTATCTGCAGTGGAGGGGGAAAGAAAATCCAAAGTGAATGTTTGCACAAAAACACAGAACATGTCAAACAACTTACAAAAATAGATTTTCCATTTTATGACTTTAAAAAAATGTCTATGATAAGATATCATGAAAAAACCTTGGGAGTTATTTGGCTTTTCCTTTTATTAAAAGAAAATAAAACTTTAAGTAGCTTAACATATTTCTTATTAGCTCTTGTCTTGAACTACGCTTCTTTTTTATCTTATTTATCACTGACAATATTTAATAACCAAAAGATCTGAAATTTAGTTTTGAAATGGACAGTATTTTCTGTGTTGAATGAAGGAATGTTTTCCTAACTAAAGTGTTCGTTCAACTGGGAGCAACGTACGGGGAAAACGAGTTTAATATGTATTTCAAATATCTATCAAATAATAAACTAATAAATTGTGAAATACCCAATCTGACCAATGACATAGCATCAAGTACATTAGACACTTCCAGTTTTACAGCTTCTGAAGCACAATGCTATTGGCAAGATCTGCATTTTGCCAAGCAGCACGTTTGTATCTGGCATTTTTTCCAATGGCTGTAAATCAGTCCTCTCCCTGCTAACCACCTGCCCTCATCCCCTTCCTACTGCAAGTCCTGCTACATGTGGAACAGAATCCCTAACGAACAGCTTTGTGTGCAGAGTAAAGGAGTTAAGTGAATACAAAGCATCTACATCGAGGTAAAGCTCCTGTTTCTTAGACCAGAGGTCCTGTGGTCCTGTGCAAGGCACCACAGCAGCTCACAGACACGGTACACTTGCTGTGCTTGGTGAGGACCACCACACTCTTTACTGGACCTAAAAGTGCAGGTGCAATTTGTTGGAGATACCTGAAAGGGCTGAATACCAAGCAGTCTGGACACAACCCATGCTCCAACAGACAGCATGGGAATTAACATTTATCTTTCTCATTCAGAGTTGAAAAAGAAAAAATAAGTACTTTTTATACACCATCATCACAAATAAGAGAGCTAAAGTCAAAAAATGATTGGTTTTAGATCTCTCCATGCAGTTCCTGGCAGGAACTGAGAATGAATTTTCAGAGCCTCTGCTGCTGGGCTTTGCAGCTGAATAATGCTGTCCATCTGCTTGGACAGTGAGTTTTCCAGCAGGACTTTATCTCCACAGAGATACTTCTTTCATATAGGCCTTCCCTTTCCCTGTATATTAATCATTGGCAAATCACTGCATAGTAAGACACAAATACAAAATTTACATACTGATTATACTTACAACTTCCACAGTCAAGAACAAAATTCAAGTGAAACACTCGGGAAACAAGGTTTGAACGTACTAAGCACAAGCAAATCTCTCTCTTGAGGCCCCTACCTGGGAATTTGTGTAGAATAGACTGTCTGACAACATCAGTTCCAAGATTTGACTGTTTGAATCGCTTTGCTCTCTCTTCAAAAAACCATTCTCCTGTCACTATCCGTAGCTGTCTGTATGGGGGAAATTCAAAAAGCCAGAGACACATACATATTAACAGACTTGGCCAGCCAAGACTACAGCTATTCATCATTCAACTGTCATGCTCACAAATTCTGGACAGCATTCACACAGTTTAAAGTAAAGAGCAAAGAGATTGATACCATAAATCTTGTGACAATAGAACACATAGCAGAAAAAAATCATTTTACTTTGTGAATGGAAAGTAATTTTCAGTGTAGAAATTTACTTGGCACAAAAAGCCTCTCAACCACTTTTTCCGGATACCTGTAAAAAACATGTAACATACTGTCATCTTAGTCCTTTGTCAACTATTCAACTTCACAGTTTCCAATACCCCCAAAATTGCAAGAGACATAGAAACAGCAACAGTGGAGAGAGGGAGAAAAACTCCCACCAAAGCTCCTGCCAGGTGAGTCAGCAGTTCATGAACCAATCTGGTTATAGACAAGTCACTGCAAGTCTGTATTTTTTATCTCTAGTTTTATATGCTGACACTACATGCAGTTTCTTCACATGAGAGTGCTGCTGTGAATTAACTCTGCCAGAGGTTCAGAGAACAAAATTTGCCTTTGTGACTGCTCTGGATAATGTTGCCTTTTCTGCTTTCAAATTATTTTACCTATATTAGCAATTAAGAAAACCTGTACTGGCACAGCTGTTTTCCATGGGTATATCTTTATGCTGACTGTTAGCCTTCTCCTGATTTAGTTTCATTATGGCACAGCATGACCGTTTCTACTGCCTCTCTACATACAGTTGATGGCAAAAAGCTACTAATCACGAATACTCTAATAAAAAACAAATAAACCAATAAGCCCCAAACATTAAAAACTGATTTACCTCCAGACATGTTCCTGCTGACTGTTCAGTAAGAAAATTTAATTCTAAATCTATACTAGAAAAGAAATCATGTAATCTCTTGGGCATGAAAATTACTACCGATGGATTTAGACTATTGATCAATAACGTCACTATTAGATTATTTTTGAGTCATGCCTGAATGGAGAGTCTTACTTGAGAAAACACTAAAAAAATCACAGAATAGAATCCTGCCATTTGTGAAAAGACCCTGATATTATCAGTTCTTCCGAACCTATTAATGAATCATGCATCTTTGCATGACTCATTAAAAAATAGAAGATTTGGAAAATCAAAATCCAAAATAGGTGTCCACAAGCATAGAAATAGATTATTGCCTTATCTTGTTGTTGCAGACTCCTAGCGACAAAACCCTCCATAATTCATCATCACAATCACTCAGTCATTATGCAGGGCAGTAAATACAATCTTTATGCTTCCACTGAGAATTTTTGAGTTACTTCTGTTGGTCACAAACACTGGAAAGGATTCACTTCATTAGAGACTATATGTGGGCTGGCTAGTGTGGAAACTGTTCTTTCTCTGAGCATATATTTCCACAATTCCTTTACAGCATGCACTTCTCAGTGCAGTACTTTATACCAAGATTTATGGCAAGTTTAATGTTGTATATCAAATCATAAGCCTTTCAGAACTTTCACTATGCCATCAAATTCCATTGCAATATAAATGACTCACCACATGGCCGTATAAACTACACAGTTCATTCATTTTTTTTCCTCAGTTAGGACTAAGTTTGACCAAAAAACTCCACAAGTGCTTTTTCCCCTGATCAGAAATTTTATTCATCCCTAATATCTTAACAGAAATACTTACCTTGATCAAGGCCAGAGAGAACACTTCCCATCCTCTTTATCCAGACAAACACTCAAGCTCAGACAATGAAGAAGGTGTGACCTACACCCAGAGTTTCAGCAGAGTGAGAAGCTGCTCCTCCCCATAAAGCTACAGGCTTTTAAAACCAAGCCTTTTAATTATTTCCACACTCAACCATGACTGTGGCACCCACCTGGGCTGCTGTGGTTCATGCAGGGGCAGCTCTCTGCCACGGGGTCCCTGGATGTGGAGTCGTGAGGAAAAGAAAACCTCTCTGGTGCCTCCTGCATCACAAGGGCCCAGGGGAACTCAGCCTGGGTGGAACAGGGGCTGAGGTCAGTGTGTCTACTTATTTTAACACATCAATTTTATATTCTGATGTGGAGATTTGGCCCTGCATGACCAAGGGCTCAAGTATATTCGTGGGGGCTGGAGAGACCAAAGGAACTGCACCCAGGGAAGGATGGCTGGGACACGTGGAAAGAGACTGTGAAGGAAGAGGATGGGGTGCTGGATTGTGCAAGGAAGGATCAGCAGAGGTACTGTTGGTGGAGGGAGGTCCTCTGCCATCATCCATCCCTAAGAGAAGGCCTCCTTCTCCTTCTCCACTCCACTGTGGTATCCCTGCAATCTTGGAGTTCACCATCAGTCTCTCTCTCTTTGCACTCCATCCCAACCTCTTCTCTCCACCCTGACACCAGAGCAGCCTGCAAGATGGGAAAGGTTTGCACCGGGGTCAGAGTAAGGAATGAGTAGCATGCAGAGGGTTTCTCTTTCTCTCACCACCTTCCTCTGCATCTCACCAAGTAGTAGTAACTACTGACCTAATACTCTTCTTCCTCACAGTCTCATAAAGATGTGCAGTGGAGAAATAGTTTAGTCTATTTGGGCAACAATGGTTTATCCCTTTTTCTTCTAGCAATGGATAAATCTATTTCTCTTATTAATCTCTCTCTGCCACCTGTAACCTGCCACCATTAAACAGCCCCAAATTATATAGCTGGTGCCCTCTTGCTTAGCTAAGGATGTTCTAGGACATTGCTCCATGTTCTGCCAAACACAAACTGGGTTCCAAAGGAAAGAGGAGTGTGCAAATCTGAGCAGGTCTGAGCAGACAAGGGGGTGGAACAGTCCCTACCCCAAAGGAGCTGAACCATGTGTGTGTTCAGCTAATAATGGCAAACTGAATTGCCCATCTTCTTCATCACACTTTATGATTATTAAGCAGCAATAAGATCAACATTTTCAACCGAAATGACAACTCCTTTGCAGGGCTGCTTTGAAGAAGTCCATACTCGTTCCTCTCTGAGTTCACCAAGAGAACCAGCTTGAAGGTGAAACACAGATAACTCCCTCAAATGAGGCACAAAACAGGGCAAATAGAGTATTGCCTTGTTTTAGTCAAGTGCTTCAGTTCTCTATCCAGTCCTGTTTATCTACAGTGAAAGGCAAAAAACAACAGCCACTGACAGCCAGCCATTGCAAGTGAAACATAAAACAAGTCTAGAGGCCTCAGCACTCATTTCAGATCTTCATCCTTATTTCCATCAATATTATTGCCTGTCATGAGATCCTGACTTCAGCTGGCAGTCTTTTCTTGCAAAAATTTCCTTACCCAACTGATCAACTGCAAAAATATCACTTTCTAATGAAGTGATAATGAAATGAAAGTAAACCCCTAAGCTGCACATATTTGAATTTCTAGTGCACTGCTATTGGATGTATTTTTTGTGTATGCTGAGCAATTCACAGGAAGGGTTCACGTTACCTTAATCACTCATAGGTGTCAGGAGTACCTATTAAAAGAATTTTTGTTCTACACATAAATAGAAATTACTTCAGATGAAATGATTATCTAAGTCTCTGAAGTTTGAATGTCATAATTGCATTTGACATTTTGAATCAAGAATTGAAGAGCGAAACCTAAACAGTCTTATAATAATGATATTTTCATGCAATTATAACTATGACAAAGGCAGTCTCTGTCTTTCCTACTGAGATAATGCATATTTCTTCTATTTCTGATACGGGATTTAAACTACCCCCTTCCATCTAAATTATTGTTTCACTGGGAAAAGAAACAAGGGCTTTACTCAACAGTGCATCAAATCAGTGGTTGCAGGTTTGGTTTTTGTTGTTTGTAAACGAGGCCCAAGGTCCATACCGTGTATAGATCATGGTATGAGCATACATTTCCTTTACTTTCTCAGCATGTAGCTCACAAACTGAAAAAAAAGGTGTAATTTCTACCAAAACAGTCTTTAGATTGGCTTTCTAAGATGTGCAACAGGTGCAGAAGTCAGTAGCTTTAGAAAGAGGGAAAATCATGCTATACATCATAATAGCAGTAATTTTTTGCATGATTGCTCTTTCCTATGCTCAAAATAGCGAGGAAATTTAACATCCAAGTACTTAAGTTTAGTACCAAATACTTTAGGTATCTGCTAAAGTCTTTATACATTAATTACTGATCTACCTGCTCACATCATCATGTGAGAGGGAGTGTGTTCCATAACGATTCTCTATGGTCTCCTACTAAACAGATTCACTTTAAGAACACACTGCTCAGTTTAAAAACAGAACATAACCCGTGGTCTATCTCTATCAAACACTCAGCTCACTATTTTCCATTGTCATTTCTGCAGATACTTCATGGTTAAATGTCCATTTATATATTAAAAAAAAAATAAAAATGGAAAGTCCCAAATGTTACTTTCAGTTATTTCTTTGGAGCAAATCTGAACTTAGGTAAAACAGTTTCACTCTCCATTTGATCACCCAGTCTAACCCATATCCACAGCAGAGTCAGGAGATTTATCTTTGCTTCCATTCCCTCCTCTGTTCCTCAGGTTATTTTACTTCCTCTTCAGGAATAACATTTGGGAAAAAAACTATCAGACCAAAGTCTGGATTAAATGTAACCTATGCTTGAATATACCAAAACATAGACACTTCATCTTTGTATATATTCAACTGAGCATTTTCTGTAATATAAACTAATTCCACTGTAATTTTTAATATGTTGTTAGGCTATTAAATAGAAATTTTTGACCCTGTGAAAAAAAGGCAAACTTGCTTAAGAGTTACTGATATAAAAAGAAATTAAAGGAATTTGAAAAGCATTTGCATAATAAAACATTGGAAATGCCTCTATTATTAGGCTCCTAATGGAAATAATAAATGTTACTAAGATACTGATGAATTTTCATGACAAGTTAAGACAGCATAATTATTTCAAAGATGAAGATAAATTTCCCATTACTGCTTTGTTCTGCTGTGATAACTTGGACCTCCTAGGCATTTGATCTTGCTGAAGAACTTGATCAAAATAAAGGCATTGTTCCCCGCTACCTAGACACACTCACAAGGAGAAATACAGACAGCATCAAGATGTGAAATGGTTCAGCAGCCTTCTTGAAGAACTTGATTTCCCTCAATCTAGTGATCATTTTTTCTGACAAATTAAAAGCATAAACTGAACACATTTGAAGAAGATGCAGGGGAAAACAGTGATGTTAGTCTGAAAACTCCCGATGAGTTCCTTGCATTCCAAGAATGGAGAAGAAAGCTTCCTCTTTCAAGTGCATCACTACATACCACATCAGTTTACCTCATTAAAGAGCAAAACTGTGTGACCATCAAACACAATCACATAAGTAAAGACTGTGTTGTTCTCTGCCCTGAGGAACTACAGAACTAAAAGTTTGGTTGAAGACAGCTCTGATCCTTCTTGACTTGTAAATGCTTTATCTTGTGACTTTATATTCTAGTTCGCATTAACACCTATGAGGGAGCAAAAAATTGTAATTTTCTCTTTATGGGCATTCAAAGGGGATATAGTTTTAGAGTATCTGTAAACTCTAAGGCAATTCATATATAAACCTCTTTTTTATACTTAAAAATACTGAGCATCTCTCACTATTTGCATTCAAATGAATGTCATCAAATTCACTAAATCTCTTTTCCTGAAAGCATTTCAGAATCTAATTAATGTGTTGCAATGACCTTCCCCATCATCACAAATTGTTTGTCAGGCAAGTCTGTTTCCGGAGAAATGGCAGAAAAAATGCTCTAAACATATTTGGAGAAGTCCAATTCTCCTGTTGCCAGATGAAGATGATCTAACAGATAGATTGCATTTTAAAATGAACTTGTATCTCACCCCTACAGCCACCATCATGCTATGTGTTGTGGTTTGGTTTGGCTTTTTTTTTTTTTCCAGATAATAATGTTTGCCATATATATACAAAATAAACATCTTGAAATTACTATTCCTCAAGCCAAAATCAGCATACTTGCAGTTTGCCATCTTTTTTTTTTTTAAGCATTTTTTTTGTAGCTGGACATAAATCCACCTTAAATGTTTAAGTAATACTAACTAATCCCAGGCCATATGACAGAAAGTCCTTTTGCAGTACTACAAGTATCCCAGCCTCCTGTGTTATGAGTGGTTAGGCAGGATACAAGAAGCTCAGAAGGAAAGAAAGCTCAAAATGTGTTTAAATGAAGCAACAGGCAGATGCTGGCTGATATTGCCCACTTTCTTTTTTCTTTTATTTTTTTTTTTTTAATTGATACAAGTTACTTGTTTTAGCAACTGTTTTGCATTATTTGTGTAATTCAAGGGATTTCTGCAGTAATTTCTGCAGTATTTATCTTCTTGAATGAATAGACTTTCCCCCAGTATCAGACCTTCTTCATTGACACCAGATGTAACACACCAGGTTTTCCAACAAAAGTAATGTGGCTTCAGTAAACTGAAAAATTTACTTTTGGACATATTCCTGCAGGTATAATGAATATGTAACAGGACATGTACTGCTCTGGCCATCACCTTAAGTGGCACTTAGATGCTCTTGAGAAAAATTTTGTGAATACAACCATGAACTGATACAGCACCAAAGCTGGAAAGGCACCAAAGCACCAAGGGCACAAGCCCTTCTCCCCTGACTTTCAAGGGTCTCACAGGATGTGTGACAACCTACAGTATAACCTGGCTCTGCTAATGGAGCAGCACAGCAATTGCTAAATCTATACAGATATCGACATTAATCTCATCTCATTCATCAAGGCTTCTAAAAGAGACCAAAAATAGAAGGCAGAGAAAAAAAAGACCAAACTTTTCCAGCATTGTGCAAAGCCAGTAGCAGGTAAAACAGTCCTGTGTGACAGACACAAACCCTGTATGCAGGTCAATGCTACAAAGCTGCGAGATTTTTCCTCTCCTCCTGATTTTGTTTGCTGCTTATACAGCATAAAACTCTCTTAACACTGGATTATTTTCTTTTGTAACTTTTGCCTCTCTTCTGGTGTATTTGCATTAACTTAATCAGATCTGCCATCAGCTGTAATTCAAAAAGCCCCAAAGTCCTGATTTCCCCTGAATCTCTCACCTGAGAGAGAAAAGTAGAACTGAAACAATTTAAAATAGAACTGTGCACAATGATGTCACAGAAATGCCAGTTGAACACTTCCATCTCTACACTGCCCACACAGAAGATAATCTGCGTACTCTCAGAAGTGTAGAAGACATTTTACAGATCATTAACTGTCATAGAGTCTTGCAAAATCCGTGCATATGAACAAAAAGAAAGGACAGAGATATTTCAATTTAATAAAGACACCAAAAAAAGGCAGAACTTTAGCATTTGGGAATTTTAACACTTTGGAAGCAAATTACACCATGGTTTGTAATAACTTAAAGGCAGGCTTCAAACAGAATTAAAAACTTCAAACAGAAGCAAAGTGATTGCTAAGACCACTGCTTGGCACAATGAGAATCGCAGCACAATGATGAGAAGCCAGGACCGGGGTGGCTGTTTTGAGAAGTTGCCTCATCCATCTTTCAGCCCCCAAAACAGACCATCTTTACTGATACCATCATCCCAAAGGAAGGTTTAGCAACCTGTTTTTAAAACAACATTCTGCACCTTTTCCAAGTTATATCAATGTTCATAGCGCCTAACCTAAGTCCTTTCACTGCAATTTGAGTATCACATTACTCTTCTTATCCCAAATGAGGTCACAGAATAAGCTGTATGGCTCCTCAATGTGGCTGCCTTCTGCAGATTTAAAACTCAGTTACTTTCAGTCCTCTCTTGCCTGCCTAGACCAAACACTTCCAAGTCCTTCCATTATTCTGGACAATACTGGATGCTGGGCTAGGGATCATTATTTTCTGTTGAGCTTTCACCAACATGAATTGTGCTACACACAACTAGGCAGGTACTCTGCATAAAATAGGATTGCTCAGTATCTTTTGCAGGCCATAATTTAGCTTGTACATCGTTGTGTGATGCCTGACTTTTCTGCAATGGAAAATACTGTTGAACCATGTTCAGCTTTTATTTAGTACAATATCCAGACCCTTTCCTTAGGAACAGCTGCATGAGCTGTTTTTATCCTCATTCTGTGTTTCTGCAGCTGCATTTTTTCCCACAGGGAGGCCAACTCTTGCTTTTCCTGCAAACCACTTCACTCAATGCTAAGCATCACTTTGAATCCTAATCATGTCCTTCAGCATGCCTGGAGCATCTCTCAGTTTTATGTTACCTGCAGGTGTGACTGGCAAACACATCTGCTGCATCAAGGTCCTGAACTAAAATACTTAACTACAAAAAGCCAGGAAAGCTGTTGTATACTACTGCTGGGGTTTGTTGTTGGTTTTGTGTGTATGTGTGATGTGTGTCTCTTTTTTGTTTGTTTTGTTGGGTTTTTGTTCTGGGGTTTTTTTTGCTTTGTTTTCTCCGGGTTTTTTTTTGAGAGTGAAATGTCCATAACTACCCTTTGAACAGAGCGTTATAATTTTCCAGTCAGCCCTGCAATAACACTGGCAGAATTTATTCCAGGGTAGAGCTCCCCTGATTTGTCAGCTTATTAGAATGACATAAGAAAAAGTATCAAAAGGTTAACTTAAGTCAAATTATCAAACATCATCAGTTCCTCCTCTGTCACCCTATCAAAGGTGGAAATTAAATTGGTTTTGACATAATCTGTTCTTGAGCCAACTCTTACTCATCATCCTGTCATCTTCTCTCAGTTTCTGAACAACACAGCAATCATTTCTTTCAATATATTTAGAGAAATTAAAGGTAGTGTGATAGGGTCAACAGACCACTTGCTCTTATTTTCTTCCTTTTTAAAGGTTAGTATGGTGTTTGCTGTTTTCCATTCTGTCATCTCACCTGCACCCCGTCATTTCTGAGAGGCACAGCATTGACATCATCTCAGGAACTGCCTGAAGCAAACTAAAAGGAGCTCAGCCAGGCCCATATCAATTTAAAATCCTTTCACAAATCAAGTACTTGAACATGTTTCATATTAAGACATAAGACATCATCCTTTGGATATGCCCCACTGGATTCAGAGAAGGTTAAGACATCTATTTAAAGGAGAGTCAACCTTCTAAATCTAAAGTTAGAAGACACAAACCCTAAATTCCATGCCCTCCCATATTAAATTTTCACTGACTATCTAGGTAGCTGAAGTCTGACATAACTAGAAATTCAGGTTCAATCCCTGTAACAATTTACAAAAAGCCTTCCCTTTCTGATTTCATTAGTTTGATGGTCTGGGGTGGGGGTGGGGCAGGGGGGAAGCCTCTGATTCTTTCCCCTTTTAACATGATTACTTTATCACATTCTTTCTTATATCATTCTTACCTCAGGATATATAACCAAGTTTTGTTACCCAACACATTTCTCCTTTCCTTCATGGTTATTTCACCAAGTCAAGCTAAAAAATCCCATATTACTACACTAATTAAGTGTATTACTCTTCCAATTATATCCCAAGTATAACACATAACATTTTTTTTGTTTACATACTTGGTATCATCTATACCGATTCTCTGCTTTCCAGCACTGTGACCTACTACAAACATAGAAACACAGAACAGCCTGGGTTGGAAGGGACCTTAAGGACCATCTCATTTCAACCCTCTGGCATGGAAAGGGACACCTTCAACTAGACTGGGCTGCCCAAAGTCACATCCAACCTGGTTTTGAACATTCCCAGGGATCCACAACTTCTCTGGGCAACCTGTCCAAGTGCCTCACCACTCTCACAGTAAAGAATTTCCTAATATCTAATCTAAACTTACTGACAGTTTGAATCCATTACCCTTTGTCCTCTCACTACATGCCCTTGTAAGTAGTTCCTATCCATCTTTCCAGTTGGCTCCCTTCAGGTACTGGAAAGGCACAATTAGGTCACTTCAAAGTCTTCTCTTTCCCAGGCTGAACAACCCCAATTCCCTCAGCCTTTCCTCACTGCAGAGCTGCTCCATCCTTCTGATTATCTTGGTGGCCTCCTCTGAACTCACTCCAACACCTCCTTGTCCTTCCTGTGCTGGGACCCCAGAGCTGGAGGCAGCACTGCAGGTGGGTGTCACCAGAGCAGAGCAGAGCAGAGCAGAGGGGCAGAATCCCCTTCCTCACCTGCTGCCCACCCTGCTTTGGATGCAGCTGAGGACATGAACAGTTTTTGGACTAAAAGTGCACATTGCTGGCTCAATTCCAGCCTCTCATCCACCAGCACTCCCAAGTCCTTCTCAGCAGGACTGCTCCTGATCTGTTCATCCCCCAGCCTGTATCGATACCAGGGACTGTCCCAACCCAGGTGTGTCACCTTGCAGTTGGTCTTATTAAATCACATTATATTTCCATGAGCCACCTTCTCCAGCTTGTCCAGGCCCCTCTGGATGGCATCCTGATCTTCAGGTGCACCAACTGCATCACTGAGCTTGGTTTCATCTGCAAATTTGCTGAGGGCACACTTGATCCCTTCATCTGTGTCATTAATAAAGACATTAAATAACACTGGTCCCAGTACAGACTCCTGAGGGTCTTGCCACTTACCACTGATGTCCACTTGACAAGTTGACTACCTTACATTTTCATTTCCTATGGTCAATATTCCAACAGTGAAAAATGCAATACCACCTTTTTTTCCCCGCTCCCATCGCAGAACAATTTGGTTTAGATTGATCACTGGCAGAGACTATATAAATATAGCCCTCTTTCTCCATACAGAGATGTTCTTTTACTATAAAGGAAGAAAAACACCCTAAGGATAGAAACATGGGCTGAAATGCTTGGACTCACAGTTTTTACATCTCTTTCCTTACAATTTAACCTACCTAATCAGTTGAAACAGACAGACCTCACTTGTTCTTAACAATTTTGTTAGTTTTGATAACTTGATGTCTTCATAATGTGAATAGACTGGAATTGGAATGCAACCGATTTCCCATAATTTTCAGAGTACTTCCAAAAACAGCCTTCTACCTGTGATGTTTGCAGCTTTCTTTGGAAAACAAGCTAGGTTAAACCATCTTGGAACTGGGAAAAGAGACAGTGCTGGGCAGTGCAGCAAGTACAGCCACCAGATAAGCCTCTTCCCCTCATGTATTCACTGTGCATCCACTTCTGTGCTAAGGGGAAGTACGACAGTAACAGCAGCACAAAGATCACTGCCGTGTCTTGAACGCCCAAATGTACTTAGGAAAGCTGCACAACTTACGCAATCTTGGCACACACCGAGCACTTCCACTGCCCATCAGTTCCCACAACACGACAACCACTGCACACCCGGAGTCTGCAGGTTTGGCACAGCTCTCCTCTGTCAAAGATGAAGCCCAGGCTTTTCTGACAACGAACACAGACCCTGCTGTTGTCCTGTTGACAGTGACTGTTTCCACCTTTCCTTCTCACTTCCAGAAGCTCATTTTTCAATTTCCTAGAGGTAAGGGTAAAAAAAAACCTTTTAATTTGGAGAATCAACTCAAAGATCTGTAAGCACTTTTTAGCAGACAGATTTCATGCCAAAAATACAAGACAATAGTAAGTACAATATTTTTGTTCTATTTGCTGCATTTCTTGACAATATATGGCAGAGAAGAATAAATCCCCAGGTGTCAGACTGTAGGCAAGATGAAATACTTGAGTTAGATCAATAAAAGAAACTGTAGACAGCTGAGTAGTTCTGGGCAACTGGTAAACCATCTTTGCTTGCCATCCTCAATAATTCAAGTCATGCTTAGCCCAGGTTTAGCAGTTCAGAATTGGTACTATCCAGTGCATCCACAGAAGGGAAATCTTTCCTGTAATTAGTGTGCATTGAATATTACACCAGTGTAAAATTAGTTAGGAAGGCATAGAGAATTCTGCAGCAGGTATTCAAAACCATTCAAAATGCCCACCATCAGACAGCAGCCTCCAAGTCAGGAGTCATGAAGCACTTCAGCTCACTAAAATCACAATCTCTGCACACATGTAGATGCTTTAAGTGGCATTTAAAAAAACCTGCTACCAGCTTCACCTAAAGCTCAATGAAAAGGATGTCAGAAATAAAACACATGGAAGAAAAAGCCAATAAAAGATTACAGGTTGTGGTTCAGTAAAGGAGGTCAGGAACATTGCTTGGGACGCCAGGGACTCAGTTCTAACAGAATTAGGTTATTTGTGGATACCCTGCCTTGCTAAAAAGGTTGGCTAGCATTTTGCTTCCCCCTGGGATCCCATGAACAGCTGCTCTGTCACCACCTGACTTGTCGATGCTCAGCTTCTAACAGCTTTTGAAAGAGGGCATGTCCACTCCCTCCAGGCAGCAACTGCAAATCCTGTCCAGTGTTTTCCTCTGCTGGCCTCTATCCAAAAATGATCTCTTCATTCTGCTTTAGATCCTTCTCCTGCATTCAACCCATCCAGCATTTCTCTCATGCCATAGCCCTCAAAAGCCTGTCCAGACCTCAAGACTTTTCTTGGTACTTTGCTAACTGTTCTTGCACTTAACTGAATGCATCTTACATCTGCCTACTCCCTGCACAGACATACTTGGTTGTAGGCACACATCCATTTCCCTCTGACCATCAGCCAGCGCCAGGAGCTGATTAAAAAGTGACATGCACTACAGACACTGCCCCCTGAGCTGCAAATTGCCATTGTGCACAGGGAAGGGAGATGATCGCTGCTTTAGCCACGCCCTTTTTGCATCTACCTTCTAAATAAGTCTGCCTTCAAACAGCAAAAGTCAATTTATCATCTTCTTCTGGACTGAGAACCAAAGGCAAAGGCGGCGGCACTGCACTCTGGCCTTTTCCGCATGCTCTGTCACTGGGGTCTCTGTTTCATTCAGCAGCAGGCCCACACTTTTCCCAAACTTCCTTTAGCCTCTGTTTTTTTGATTTCCTTGTTGTCCTGTCCACCTCATCCCAATCAATTTCATTGACAACCTGAAGCATCACTTCTTTGCTTGATCATAGGTCATTCTTCCTCTACCTCATCTTTTTCATGGTGTCCTGTCAAAGCTGTGATTTTATAGACAGTAGAACTGCCAACAGATATTCAACAGAGGTAATTCTCAGTTTTTATTCAGATTTGCAAAAATTTGGTCAATCACATACCGCAGAACTAAATGGACATGCACAATTCAGTTCCAGTTTCTTTTTGGTCTTGAGCATCCACATGCAGAACGAGCAATTGATCCTTGCCCAAGTGTCAGGGTAACTCAGAGAATGAATATTGTTTATCCTCAAATCTCAAAAGGGTTAAAATACTAAGCAATAGACTCACCTTTTTTTTTTTTTTTTTTCCATGACAGATTTATTTCCAGTGGTTTCTTTTTACTTTAAAAAGAAAAATAGATCAATAGTGGCTCACTGCATTTCAGGAACTTCCCAGGCAGTGTGATGCCATCTTTTTAGCCATTATTGCTGCGTCCCTTGCACTGCATCCAGGTGTCTAATTGTGAAATACAACCTTCACTGAACTCCTTCCATTCCAGTCTTCCCCTTCCTCCCTGCAAATTTTTGTGCTTAGTTAGAAGCATTATTGGGCACAAAATCTGTGCTTTATATAGTTCCAGTTTAAAATAAGGAAACCTCTATGAGCCCAAACCCATAAACAGACCTTTATTCTTTCTTTCTTTTTTTTTTTAAGACTGCTTAGAGATCAACATGTTGAAGAACTCATCAGTGTTCTTTTGACATTAAAAAGACATCATTCCTACTATCCAGCACTGGTAATTGCAACAGTAATTGCCACTATTTGTATGACAATCTGAAATTCTTATCAGGTGACAGCTGATGTGCCAACGGCATGAATTCTGAGAAATGTTTGTTTTCTTATTTTTGAATACAAGCTGCCTTTGATGACTTCCAAGGAGTTGAGAGAAAATAAATCAACCTACAGCTTCTCCACTCACTTAATCAAACAAATAAAAGAAAGCAATTAAAAAGCAAGCGAACAATATATGGACAGATAAACTGCATATGAACTTTCTTTTGAGATTCCCCATATTATTTGTTGAACTGAACTACAGATTGACTGTAACAAATATCTTCAGATCTTAAGAAAATAAAGAATGAACTGTCTCAAGGGCCAGGAAGTGTAGGAGGAGGTGGGTGAGTCATCTGATAAAATCCATCATCATAACAGGCTCTAAACCACCACAGTTGAGCTGCACTAGAGAATTGAAAGGGGATAACAAGAGCAGCCTGTGGCTGCACTGACTTACAGCTACATTTATCTCCCAAGGCAGGAACCAGCTGTTTTATAAACACCAAATTTCCTTTTGCCATTCAAACATTTGAGCTCTATGTCATTTTAAAGGAATATATTTAAACATGCGGCTAGGTATTTTTAATCTCCAATATTAAACAAGAATTAATCTTTATCAATCTTCTCCTGGTAATATGAAAGATAAAATAAAACTCAGTAGAAGCCAATTTAATAAGATGCTGGAGAAAAAGAATCCTATCCTATGCTGGTTTCTAAACCATCTATTACAACAGTTGTTTGATAAAAGATGGCTATTAAAAAAAAATTGTTTCTCCCAAGGATAACAATATGTAGCCATTCCTCTAAACTGTCTACTAATTGGCCCCTAAACTCCACTGTCCACATATTTTTATGTTGAGTGAACTGGAGAAGAGTTCAGCTGTAAGCAGTATTTCAGGTGGTACTGAACGACTTAGTCTGAACCTTTCCCGATGTGGTCCTAAGAAGCCCATGTAAAATATCAAAGCAGAAAACAAAACAAACCAAACAAATCAACCAATCCCAATCCATTTTAAGAAATTACTCAGATCATAAGTTAAGTCCATCCCACATGTAAATATGAAAATCTGATGTCTTGAAAAGATGAGGAAAAAAAATGCAAGGACTGCAATTCTGTGAAACCCCCCCAAAGGAGCAGCAGTTGTATCTCCTGGCACAGTTGCCCTCCATCTGTCAGAGGCACAAAAGAGTCCAATTCTTCCCTACTGATGCTGAAAGTTATGAGGCAAAGGCACTTGTTCCCTCACAAATGCAGCCTCCAGAGATGAAATATTCCCAAACCCCTTTAATCCTGCAAAGATGAAGCTATGAGAAATCTTAACAGATCCATTTTTTCTTAATAGTATGGTTTACCCTAGAAAATATTTATTCCCCAAATACAGAATGACCTAATTTCCTCTGACTCTATAAGCACAATCCTCTTGCTTTGAGTAAGGTACATTTCTTTTTGTTTTTAATACCAAACTAACTCATTTGTCTGCCCTCTTTTTCCATTCTAGTGGGATTCCAGAAAACCTTTTATTTTGAACTTTTTTCCTGCCTTGTCTTCTCTCTCTTTTTTAAAAAGAACACAATGTCATATGTATTTCCTCAGTTTGATTCTCAAGTTTCTCCTAGATCTTCCTTCTTCCCATTTCAAAAACCTTTAACCTCTTGAGAAGTAGAGCAGTAAAATCCAAGTGTACTTAATTGTATTTTGCCATTCTAAATTTCCAGAGTTTAAAGTCATAAAAAATTAAATTAAAAAAAGGCATCCTCACCCTCAACTTACTATAATTAATGTCTTTAGCAGGAGAAAAATAAACAAACAAACACACACCAAACTAAAATGTTCCTGGACAGAAGAATAGATACTGGAGAATTTTTTTGTGCAGGAACTGGCATCAAAATACTTCTGCAGTATGAGGAAGAAAGGCAATTTCCTCCCCAGACTGATTCTCAGGACCTTCCCCAAATTCAGCCAGATTCCCTCCTCTGTCTGACACAGTATGTTGAAAGCAACAGTAAATATGATTGACAGATCACAAAAGGAATTGGGTTATTACCACTTTCCACTGAGATCTCCTTGCATTGCAAAATCTGCTTGAGTACCTGAAGTACTTTTTAGATCCTTATTTGTTAAGAACAGATTTTGCTTATGTAACAGCTCTGCATGGTAAAAACTGTGCTGAGAATAGCCAAGTATGGATTTACATTGGTGACAACACAAAGAAACAGGAAAAGGCAAAGAATGAATTTGCAAAGAGAAAGAGATCTAGTATAATGAATGCAGAGCCCAGTGAACAGAAGGAAAGGGAGGCACAGGAACTGAAATGATACTGGATACCAAAATGATGATGAACTTCCACAGATGACTGTTTTTCTGAGTAACTCTGTCATCCTTCTCAAATAAAAATGGTTACTAAGATTAAAAAAAAAAAATCAAACCAAACAATAAACAAGAAAACCACAAACAAACAAAAATACCAAACAAAGAAAACCCAAACAAAATTGCTTGTTGGTTTCTTACTACTCTTCAGTAAAATAAATTGTACCCAGAGTATAAGAGTTAGTCACCACTAGAAATTCTTCCAGCAGTGGAGGAACTTCATTGTCAAAGAAGACAGGACACCAAGACAGGCACAGCTACTCTTACAGTGCTGGCACTAGTAACTACTTTTGATGGAAAAGTCTCTCCTTCAAAGAATAACAAAGTGCTAAACTATGTTAAATTCACTTTCCAAATGAAAGACACACCAGGCAGTGACTTTGTGACTTCCTGTACAGGTACTCATGAGAATATGCTTTAACAGAAAGCCTCTCTCCTTCAAATATTTGTGGGCAGTTTTACATAAACACAGACCATGTGCCATACTATACATGCTACCTTGAGTCGATTTTGTGCTTAGAAACAAGTCCAAATGTATCCTCAGCTGACAGGCCAATTCCCATTCCTCAAAGTGAAGTACTTGCCTGTAGCTACCACACGGTGGTATCCATGCTAACAGTTTCTCCTACACCATAATGATGTTAATACTCTAAATTGCTTCCATGGATCTCCTTGGACTGATAAGGGGATGCCGTTTTAGTGAAATGAAAATACAGGAATGCTAACTTTCCTTGTCCCTATAGCTGTATGGCTGGTGCAATTCTCACACAACTTTTGGTAACCTAAATGCTGAGATAATGATTCAAGTAATAACCTACTAAAATCTTTTCCTTGGAAGGAACTGGCATGTTCCCTCTCTGTTTTCTTGGTTCAGCAATTAATACACTTATGCCTTCTCTAAAAGCATGACATTCATAGCTTTGCTCCATAAAGAACGAAAGCAACCTTTGTGTCGTTGTCAGCACGGACGTACGACAAAATATCAAAGAAAGTCAGGCATAGAGTCCATAGATAAATCCCATAGAGATCTCTCTATTCATAGATAGATTGATCAATCGATTGAATCCTAGAATCCTAGATACCAGATACCTCTATTCTTCACACAGCTCCTTTTACATCTAGTTTCTAAGTATACGTGCATTGACATCATTGGTGCTTATTACATATAAACATCCATTAATTGGCCACAGTTCTAACCTTCCATCTTTGTGCAACTTCACCGATCTCATTATTCCTGATCTCGTAGTTTTCTCAGTTCTCTCAACACCTGCAAGTTATTTACAGTTCTCTAGCCTAGGAATGTATCATCACAGGCACACAATTATCTCACCAAGGTCAAGTTCTCACACACACAGCCATGGGATCTGCAGGCCTGCTGCAGTTCCCTAAACCTTTGTATTTTAAACCCAAAGAAAATAGCTAAGGTAAGAAAGCAACATCTACGAGCAGTGTGCCATGTGTGCTTGTGCTGTGTCAGCAGAATAATATTGACATGAAGATGTCCAGTAGCTCTAAATCCAAAATGCCACGACCATCAGAGCCAGTTCCCTGTGTGCCACCACAATTGGGGAGGATGCAGCAGTGCTGATGCTGGAACAGAAACAAACCAACAGCAGTTCAACAAACCACACCTAGGACACGGCATATACCCCTTTCCTTAAATACGTCCTTCCAATTTCATGCTGATTTCATGTCTTGTGACACTGCACATTAAATGAGACATGGGTTTTCATAAAAAGGTTCTTGAAAAAATACCAAAACTAATTCAAATTAGTAAAAGGATGGGGAAAAATAAGGAGAAATATACATGTTTCAATTCAAAATGCTCAGTTCAGACTGTCTTGACTGACATAATAAAAGAAAAAACAAAAATCAAACAACAAAACAAACAAAAACCCACAAATTTTTTACCTTCATTATGGTCAAGTTCACTATTTTTGCCTACCATAGCTGCGTTTAATCATTTTACTCAATCTTAGTATTTTAAAAAAAACAAAACAAAACGAAAAAAACCAAAACAAAACCCAAAACAAACGAACAAACAAAAGTGGATGATAATTCAACTGGCATAAAAATCATCATGGAATAACATTTAGAACACTGTAAGTTATTTGCAGGGGTAATCTACTAACAGCTTTAAATCAATATTCAAAGAAAATTTCCAGTCAGGCAAGAGGCATGCCTAGATTTAGGAACATTCATTCTAATCTTTATTAGAGACCGATTATTTGTATTATTAAAACTAGAACCAGAAAGGGAGCTTCCCACCTTCTGTGTTTGTCTCACAAGTAGGTGAGATGCTTGTGCATCAAATAAAAATACAAGAACAGCCACCTGCACTCCAGAACACAAGTATGAGCAGTGAAAATGAAAATAGCCCTTAACATTTTAATTATTAGGACTTCCTCCTACATTTACTACCATTGCTTTCATGTTGAACAGAAGAGTCCTTTCAAATTACAATGGTTTTTGAAGCCTAATAGGGACAGAAGAAAACAATTCTCGAGATGGGTTCAGAAAGAGTGGAAAAGACAAATAAAAATTCTTCAGTGCAATGTACAAGTAAACACCTTCCCAGGGTGAAAAAATGCCTTGATAATAGATACGAAGGGACTTGCTCTTTTGCAAAGTACTTCAATAAAATACATAACAGATTGTACCAAATGGAATTTCAAAGACAACAAATGTTCCTCTGAAGTATATTTAAAAGGTACAATTAGATATACTTGACAAGTTGTATTGAGAAATAAAAATTAAGAAATCTCCTAGGAAGCAGATACCCATCTAATTTTTTTGAAGTTTTTACATCTTGGAAGTCTTTTATAGACTGCATTCCACTATTATCAGGCACAGTAGTGACAATGAATCTGAGACCAATTGGTTCATATGCAGGTGCCAAAAGTATGCATAAGCATCATATTGCATCATTAATGACCCTAATTAGAATATTTCAGATTAACTTAATTTTTCAGCATTTTCTCAGGGTGCTCTTTCCATTTGTACCAAAATACCAATAAGCAAACACCGCCTGTGGCTTTACTGAACCGTACCCTCCAGAGATGCTTTGGGTTCTCAGACTCAGGAGGTGTGGCAGAGTGACTTTCAGCAGTGCCAAAAAAAGCAGAAAATGTGGGGACTTAAGACATCATTTAACACCACCACTCCTCAAAAAAACCCTCCACAAACAAACAAACAAAAAAACACAAACAACCCTCCACAACATCAACAATCCCCTCCAAACTAAATTAAACAAAACAAGGAGAAAAAAATTACAACAATAACAAAACAAACAAAACCCAAACAAAAATAAAAACAAACAAAAACCCCAAACAAAAATAAAAACAAACAAACAAAAAACAAACAAAAACCACAACTCCACATCCCCTAAAAAAAAAAAAAAAAAGAAAGAAAAAAAGAAAATCATTTGCACAAAACCTCAGGAGTTTCAACTTTCCACTTGAGACTGGGAAATGACAGCAGTAGAAAAGAAAGCTTTCTGAGGCTTTAGGAAGCCTCACTTCATATTCACAGACACGCTTCATACTGATGCCTTTGACAGATGACTACTTGCTCATCACACATTTCCAAGGCCACCACCTCAGAAAACTGAAATATTTAATTTGAAATTTCTGTCTTATTACTAAACAGAGTACAATGCCTAGAACAAACAGTGCTCCATCTGTTTTCTTCATCATCTGACAAATCATTAAGGAGAGAAAATGATTAATTTACCCACAGCACCATAAAGAAACACCTTTCCTTCCACTCTGACAGCATCAGAACCAACCAGTTTCAGCCCACTCCATTTAGATGAGCCACTGCATTTCCCAGGTAAATGGGCTGCACACCAACAGGTATATTGCACTTAGACTTGGTTCTCTCAAAGGAGGAAAACTTCCCAAACCACTGGCTAACTCTGCACAGATTTCCAAACAGTAGTTTTACACAACAGAAGCCTCAGCAGATGCTGAATTTACATCTGTGCATTGCACAATGTCTAAAATGCTTTTTAGAACATCAAAGGGAAGGACAATGCAGCCTGGATTGGAGTACGTGGAGGGAAAGCAGCAAAGGCTGGAAATCCTCCCTGTGTCATCCATTACACTCAGCAGCTTTGCCACCAACATCCATCCACAATAAGCCTGATTCCAAGAACCAGCACTGCATAAAAGTTTAAAAGGGCAGTGGGGAGAAGAAAGAGGAAGCAGCAAGAACATCCTGGAAAAACAAAGGAACCTTTGCAGAACTGACACTTAGCTGAACTAACTCAATTTGTGTCATCTCAAATAGCTGACTCTCAGCCTGCCTCCACATATTCTTCACCAAACTTTGCGTTTTACTTTTTCTTCTTAGAAAAGAACACATGGACACTTAATACCCTCAGACTCTACTTCTCCCAACAGCTACTTTTGGGATTCCTACCTGAGATTTTCAGTTTTATGTACTTGTTAGAAAAACTAAGTAATTTGAAAAATGAAGTGTCAGATTCTGGATGTTCTGCAACAGGAAATAAAAAAAAAAGGTCATCTTGCATTTTCCCTATGCTCTGTGGAGTCCTGAACAGAGGCAGATGCCAACTTTGCCTCCTTCTGACACCTTCCAAACATCCTCTCTCACAGTCAGCTCCCAAGGCACATCCATACAGCTCCTCTCAGTGGAAGAATGTTGAAGAGCCTTACTAAAGCCTTCAATTCATAGGGGGAAATTCAGCAAAACTGGACTAAATCTACAGGATTGGAAATTTAAAAACTACGGCTGTGTGTTTTTGCACTTGTTCTCTTACTTACACTTTTCCCTTGAAGCAATAGACACAGTTTTTCTGTGCAGAGCACCACACTAGCAGGAAATTTTCTTTGTAGCACACTTTACTTGGACTTAGAATTAACTGTGTCAACTTCCATCACTCATCCTTCTCCTGAAGCATCTAGTAAACCTTATCTATCAACCACATTTTTAAAAGCAACAGCAAAAAGGGTTACCTTATTCTTTTATCTTCAACTTTTTTCAAATATTCATCTCTCTTCAGCACTCCCAGTATAGTTTCCCTTTCATGTTCCAACAAAAATGACAAGTTGATGACCTCCAGGTGCTTTGTCATGGTTCTCCAGTGGTCACTCCTTCAATGACCACTTTGCCCTATCAGTTCTTCCAATGATTTATTTGCACAAATCCAAAGGCACGTTTGCGTCAGTGTTACAAGATCCACACAGTCACGAGGTATTTTGGGAAATACTTCTTTAAATTAACCAAGTAGCAAGACTGTGTTGCTTTGTCTTCCAGCTACACAATAAATGAAGGTTTCTCTTTTGTTTCTTCCTCAAGAGAGTCAGTCATTTTCCTGGTTCCTGAATGCCCCTGGGTCCTGGCCGATGCTCCCCAGCACACTGCAGGCCTTCAGTCTGCAGTCACGAGCAGCTGCACAATCAACTTCCTCAGTAATTGTAGTTTGGAACCACAAAACAGACGGGTGTATTTGTTTCAAACTACCTGAAAGTCAAAACAAACATGGCTGAGCAATTTTGAAATTACCATCAGAGTCTGATTTGAGAAAGGTTTCATCTAGCAGTGCCTTGGAAGCCACCAAAGAATGGCTTGCAGACTGTCAGGGTACCTCAGAGGCTACTTATCAACAACTGACATAAAAGCACTTTCTTTCCTTCTTTCTTTTTTTTTTTCCTTAAGAAAAAAGTAACAAATCTTACTGTTTCTGCAATACAGATCCAGCTATCAGTGTCACTTTTATTAGGTAGGAAAATGGGACAAATGTGATACACAAACTGAAAGCACACGAGTCAATGCAAGGCAGAAATACAAGCCAGGACTGCCAATTATGAGCTTGCTGTTACTTAAAACTAGGAAACAAGCAAACCACAGTCAACTACATCTGGTTAGATTATTATTGTAGACATACAAAAGCTAAGTAATAAAAACACACATGGAAAAAAATAACTTTTATTCTTTCTGTTTACTTTTGGGGGGGGGAACAACATTATTCTGACAGGCATTTATTATTTTTAACAGTGAAAAAAAGCATTTCATACTCAACATTAGCAAGACTAAAACCCACCAATGACAATCTTAAAAAGAATCATCCTCTAAATTCTAAATTGCTTTGGTGGCAACACAGTTTCCAGCACATCAAGCACATCAGTAATACAGCTCTTCTGCTCAGGGCTGCAGGAACAGTTGTAGGGCTGAAACAGCCCCATTTTCCTCTCTTCCAGCTGTCCAACAAATGTGTACCCACCAGCTAATTGACATTAAGGTTCAGATCCATTTCACCTTCCAGATTTTCTTCTGCACTATGAAATTGCTACTCAAAGGGAAGATCTCCTAACCAGACACTGCATAGTTGCTGAAACTTTAGCAAATGTCTCAAGAGAGGCTGTTATTTGCTCAGTCTTCCTTCTAAACATATTACACTCATGACCTAACTGATATCCACTACCCCAAGCCAGCTGGAGCACTAGTGGCAGTTAACTTTGCATAAACCAGACTTTCCCAAATTCTTGGATAATGCTACTCTTGCAAGGCTAACTTTAAGGACAGAAGATAGTGCAGATATCTTTACCCTGCATGAAGCAGATCTAGTAAAAAAATCTCTTGCTCCTGCATCCTACACAGTAATTAGGCAAATTGTGTTGAAACCCTAACACATTGCTGTCATTGTGCCATGGGCTGGTACAAGAGTTACCAAAACATCCCTCCCCTCACAGCAGGAGACCATCTGTTTTGGCTCCCCTACCTTTTGTGGTAAGTGGTGGGCATTTCTGTGAAACACGTAGTTGATAAACAAAGAGAACAATGATAGCACAACCAGCAGGAACTCTTGCTCTGTGGGAAAGGAGACTAATAAGTTGTGAGATACTGTTTTCAACAAGCTACCACTTAAGACTTCCCTGCTTTAGACAACACAGTTAGAGACCAGGCCTGTATTTCAGATTAAGACTTAATAGGAAAATTTGCCCTTCCCCTTTCCTGCGCTACATTTGCTCCCTCTAAATGGTCCAGAATAAATTAGCTGATGAGAGCTGAATCCTGAATCAACCTAGGGCTTAAAAACAAAACAGGCCAGCTTTTAGACAGTGACAATGCTCCTCTTAACAGACTTCTGATGTTTTATTAAGCAGCCCTGGGGCTTAGGAAATGCTGTTGTTTTCATCCCAAAGCGAGTGAAAATTTCACACAACAGAACATTTGAGGAGCACTAAAAGATAAATTAGGACACATGGAAAAACACAAAACCCCCTAAAAGGATGGGCTTTGTTCAGTAGATCATTACTTTCTTAAATCAGAGGAAATCAATGATCTGATACCTGGCTTTCAGAGGAAGGAGTCACTTCATTCATTCCTCCTCCATTGTGACACAATCCCAAGGCTGGATGTAAGAGAGTCCCTTGAGTATGTGGCTGTTTTCCCCTGTCTCATGGAAAGAGTAGAACTCCTCCTCACTGGGACCATTCCCCACGCTTTTCCCACTTCTCTTACCTCTGTGAAAAGGAACTTCTAGAATGGAATTTCCCCCTCTGAAGCTATTGTTGTGGAAAGATATATCAGAAATAGCAGACACATTAGCATATGACAGCAAAATTAGACTCAAATCAAGAAAAAGGTATAGTTTATCCTGCAGCACACCTGCATCCACTGCACATAGGTACCAAGCCTATGCAGAGAACATTTACTCACTCTCCCAAGACAGGACAATAACTAAGGCTTGTTTAAAAAAAAAATAAAAAAATCAAACAATCAAAAAAAAGGGAAAAAAACATTACAGTGGGGAAGAATATGCCATTTATTTTTGCTGACTGCTATCAACAGCACAGCTGCCTGTGGCAATTAGAAAAACAGCACCCCTGAAACTGAATCTTCATGAGGGACATTAGCTGAGAACTACAGGAGGTACTGTGAATCCACTGCAATTAGTCCCATTTGTAGTTACTGCAGGCACAGTGAGCACTGATATTACTGCTGTGTGTATCCTCCTGAACCCAGCAAGTCAGCAGCCATCTGCACTCCAAAATACTTTCCCTTCAGCTCTCCCCCATCTTCTGTGGAAGGAGGTGAAACATCCTGCTGTCAAGAGACAAAGCTGAAAGGAAGCAAGATGAAGAGAGAGGAATTATCCTCTTTTCCTCAATGGTGCTATTATCCAATTGCGGGATGCAAGAAATTACTTCCACTGCTGAACCATTATATTTACTTAGCCAGAGTTGGAACAATTTAGTGACTCAGCTAGAGAGGCAGCATTTTCCACAAGCACTGACTGCTGTGATACAGGAACAACAACCTGTTGTTTGAGTGACAGAGCCTTCACCCACTGCTGGTGGAAAATTCTTTGCCAGCAAAGAAATGCTGTTTGCACTACATATATTCACTGGCATGGGTGTATTTGGGACAGGCACAAACAGTACTTCCATACTAGTAAGGAATTCCTACCAACAGCAGCACGGTGTGATGGCTGTAATTGACTTTTGCCACATAAGAAGCCTTGATATATCATCTCAAAGAGGCATCAGCCACTGCTTGAACCAAAGCTGCATGAGGCACAACAGCCTAGTTGGAAACTCCACAGGAGCAGGGTTGATGGACCTGCTGTCTTCTCCACATGCTTCAGAAGCCACAGTTCCCATCTCCCCACTCAGTGCTGGCACAATCTATCACAGCATGCTGAATCTAAATTCAATGCATCCAGCTTCAACAGACAAAAGATAAGAGGCATGTTTCATACATGTCCTGCTTAAAACAGAAACCCTACATATCCCAAGTTCATTCACATGGGCAGTCTGAAGTAAAATTCAAACCTAAGATGCCATCAGTAGATAGCCACTAAAACATGGTCCATGTCCACAGTTATTTTCCTTTTCTTCTGAGGCCCACTGCTGTATGCAAGCTAATGACAGAGGAAGGGATGGATGGACTGTCCACATTAAATCTACTGAAATAGTGGAGACATGCACAAGAGTAAATCTTACCATGCTGAAGACAGTCATGGCCAACTTGGTCTCTCCTCCTGTTTCCATTTAAGCATACTGCTTGCAGAATGCCATAAACAGGAGCAAGAAAAACCAGCTTCACTTCTGAGCAATGTGTTTGTGGAGTGCACACGCCCAGGTAAGCAAACAAAGTGTCAGCAGGTACTGAAGCACAAGGAAATGCTTGTTGCACGACATCAGCAAATTCGCGAGGTAAGAAAGATCAAGTCAAGACACTGAAATCAGGCGGCAAGAAAGGAAAAACAAAGTACACTTGTTGAGTGTAATCTCGGTTAATTACACATGGATTAGACTGAGAACTCTAGTCAGTGTTACAATGCAAATAGGAAGCAGATTCTTTGGTTAACAAACTTCAAAGGTCTTTTGATATAAGTGCTGGAAGACTTATGAACTGGCAAGTCATATATTGAATTAAAGAAAGGATCACTTATAAGTGCCAATAACATTGTTTGAAGAGACATTAAAAGCACATACAAACTGGTATCAGTGTACTGGAGTGAAAGCTGAGAGAAAAGCTGAAAATTTGATTCCTTAACTCTAACCTATCTCAAAGCTGTGTGGTGTGTGTTTGACTTCATAGTAATTAGAAAAACTCAGATCCATTAATCAAACAGAGTGGATTCAGAAGCAGTTCGTTTTTAGGTCAGGCACAATTCCAGCTGTCTGGTCATGTCTTGGCAAAGTAGTCCTACACCTACTCACAGGACTGCAGATCCCTCTCCAACCACAGTCAATGCTTGTGAGCTGTATCTAATTTTTGGAATTACTGTAATAACATTTCAAAAACTAAATCGTGTTTAAAGACTAAAGCAATAATGCTGAAGCCCATTAAGTTCACGAAGTAGACCTCACTGTGTAAGAAAGCAGTAAATTAACTTGCCTGATTATACAAGTAAGAGAGCCAAGATTAAGCTGAGCACTGACAGCCTGAGCATTCATTAAGGCCTGCTCCTTCTACAGGTCTCCTACAGTTTGCTTTTCAGCCCTTATGAAAACCTTCAAGTAACACAAAATAAGGATTTGTCAAAAAAATACATTACATTTTCTCTTTCCTTGCTGTAGAAATTTAGGCTCATGCTGCTACCCAATCAGGGTACATGCCCCATCAACAGGGAACACCACTGCCCCACAAAAGCTCCCTGTGGAGCACACTGCTGGCTGCTACCCCAACAGGCTTGGCGTATTTCTGAAGTGCACTGCACTGGGAAAGAGGTAGCATGGACACAAGCAGGGGACCAAGTGTAGAACAGATTTAGAGGGTGCACCAGGTAGTTTACATGTGAACAGAAGCCCACGCTCCCCAGAGATCCTACAAAACAATTAAATGAGAGAATTTAATCCCTTAAGTGATGCTATGGAATAAGCAAATATCTAATAATCTTCTCTATATGGCACTGCTTTAGCTACTATACTTACAAACAGAAGGCAAGGAGTGGGAAGAATTACACAGTGGGGCGGCAGCCTTTTCCTTTTGTTTTGCTCATCATTGAGTAAACATGGTTCATTTTCTTAACTGAGTATTCAGCCAGGAAAGATGGCACTTCCCAGGGTAAGAATGGAGAGAAAAGTCAATGCATCAGTTTGCAAAACTAAAGAAACCAAATAGATCTGGACCAAATAATGCATGAAGGAAAAATATTGGTATTATTTTTAAGCAAATAACGTCTGTGCAATGTTAAATCAGCCTTGAAAATATGACTAAGGGCTTGAGTCATCTCAATCTTCTTGCTTAGTCACAGCATGGAAGAAGGCACTATTCATTCAGTACTGAACTTTACCTTACTGCATTGAAGTTAATCCCTGTGTCTGTATACTTTCTCTGATAAAATGGAAAGAAAAGCAAGGAACTGAGTAGAATAGATTTATACACAATTGTAAAACAAGTTCTAATATGCACATTACAAATATTTTGCTTAGTAACTACATAAATTATGAATTTAACCAAGACCAAGTTATGCAATTTAACTAAGACTAGTTGAAGAAAGGTGATCAATTCTTTGCTTTTAAAAAGTCTTAGCACCCTCTCCCCACATTAAAATAGACACAGCATTTGGGAGCAGGAAATCATTTCTGGACATGGAATTCTTTTAGAAATGGAAAGCAAGCACAATGCCAGCAAGTTTTCTAACCCTTCTTTATAACACTAGCATTTCTTACAATATCAACAGTTTAGGAGAAGTTAAATCAATGTGTATGATGTTAATGAATTGATTGCATTTGAAACCAGAATGTGTGGGACAGGAATGAATTGGCACGCCCAGGACACCTGAAAGCCACTATCATCTCCATTGCTGGTGAGCTGCTGCAGCTCCTTCATCCAGTCACAAACCTTCTTCATTCTCCTTAAACTACTTGAGTCCTTTTCACTGGGAATTGAGGCTGCTCTGGGCAACCATCAGCATGTGTTATGGGATCCCTGGAGCAATGGTCTGTACTGCAGCACCGTTACAAGAACCTTTACCTGACATGAAGTAGAAAACACATGGTAAAACAAGAGGATTGTTTTCATTATTGGTCAAGACATTCTCACAATAATATTATCTGTTTCTTTTAACTGCAGCAAGCTGTTGGCCAAAGGACCTGTAGGTTTGTTTGATTTCTTTTTTCCCCGGCAGAATCTTCTCACCAGAAAACACCAGCAGGTACATTACACAGGAGTGGATGAGAGTTTCTCAAAAACTATAATAAGAATTTATTTGTAGGTTCAAATTCAAATATTTTCACTAATTTACTGAACTAAGAGTACTCCCAAGGAAGTGCCTCAACTCCATCAAACTTTTAATATTGCAGAAAACCCTATGACTCATCTGAGGTTCAGTCCAGTTGAAAATAATCTGTCATTAACTTTGCTTTCTTCATGAACAGACAAAAATTAAATTCTCTCTGAGGTCTCTGCAAGAGGGCTGCAGGAAGGTTGCTTAGGAATTGCTGCCAGGCTGCAAAGTCAAAGAGGGAACTAACACCTAGAAGAGCAGGCATTTGGGAAAGCATCCACTAAGCCAGTGAAACCCACTCTGGATTTGGGGAGAAAGGAACATAGACCTTGAGTATTTGAGTATATTGAGTATTTTGAATGAGGAAATGTGCATGTGCTCTGTGTGTGTACAGGAGGTGAGAAACCCAGTCCTCCATTATTTCAACCTGTTCAGTGCTGGGTGCTCATGTGCCTTTCTGCAACAACAATAGGGTGTAGTAACACTCATTTTCCACCATGCATGATAATAACTTTCTATTTGATTTGACAAAGCAACTGGAAATGAAGAGAATTAAGTTTGATTTCTGTGCATGCCAAAGGTATCTAATCATACGTTATACGCCTTACCTCTATAGAGGTGTGAAGAATCTTTAGGAAATTCATCTGCACAAGGAGGGGGTGGAGTGTGTGGATATTGGGCTAGGTGACCTTTAAAGGTCACTTCTAATCCAAACCACTCTATGATTCTATTCTATGATCTCGTTTAATCTGACATAATCATCCCGGTCACTCTCTATAAGCTACAGAGAGAAAGAGGCATTTCTAGGGCATGAGTCACCTCATCTCCCTATGAAGATTTTAAAAAGGTCAGAAGAATCCTTGCCTGGTAGCATCCATCTCTCTCCACTGATTCTGAAGGGGATGAAGCATGGTTACCTCAAATGCAGGCATGCAAAACATGAGCAAATGCATCCTGCTTCTCATTTGCAGTGTAAAATGAGCTGTTCACAAGGACACTTGTCCAGAAACCTATCAGAGGATATAAACAGCTTAATCAGAAAGTGGAATGAGCTTGGAGTGTTGCCTTATTTTGTTTTCTATTAAATACCCTGCTACAATGTTTTACTCTAGAAACAGCAAGTGAAGACAACAGGTCTCTTAAATCTTGCCACATCAGTGTGATGTCTCAGAGTGTCTGCTTCAAAATGGGCATGTTTGCAAAGTCTGCATGTGTAGGCATATCAATTTCCAAAATTCTTGTGGCAAGCAGGACAAAACCCCACAAAAATCAGTTAGAAAATGCAATCTCAAAGGTTACACTGCTGTCTGAACTCTGCACTGAGCATTAGCTATCAGAGCCCTGAGGATCCCTTTCAGTGGGGCAGAGTAGGTAGTGGAATGTGTGGAGTCTTCCTGCTGTTTCCCAAGGTGAGATTTGTAACATAAATGCCTCTCCAAGACAGCTCAAAATAATAGGAGATAGTCCACGGGGAGCTGCCATGCAGCATGTATGACTAAGGACCAGAAGTCAGATCAGCAAGAAAATAACTGGACACTGCTGCCTGATGTTCTGGGACCCCAATGAATCCAACCAGCAACTTCAGCCAAGCCTGTATAGACTATCTGACAGCAGCATACACAGGATCAGCATACTTTTTCACACACTGCATGACAAACAAGGAGAAGTGACAGATTCTTGTGAAATACTGTTAATCAAAGCAGAGGAACATCTGGAATGCCTTTTATTGCCATTTTAAAACGCTTCGTCCTCTCAGTGCAGGTCATCCAGTGCCTCAGATGGATCTCTCCTGACAAAAGGGCATGCAGCTGAAGTTACCAGTGCTAAACAGACTGTCTGGATTCTGTCTGGTTTGCACAAAAAGTACTACAACCTTTTGGCAGCACAGCCTTCACCACTGGCCAGCGAGCAGCAGCCATGGACAGAGCTGGAGGAGTGAAGCTCAGAGATGTACAGGGGTTCACTGCGTGGGAATGCTCCAAACCAGAAGGAAGCAGGTGCAGCTGCTGAAGATTACTTTATGGAATGTGACAGAAATACAGGATTTCCATCACAGAAATACCTTATGAGACCTGCGGCCTTGACCAGTCTTTGTCAGCAATATGAATTTTTCAGACATAAATGCCACACTATACCAAAATACTTTATGCTAACTATAAGAAAAGGATCACAAACTTTCTCATCGATCCTTCTGACCATGATCTGTCAAAGTAATTCCATAATATAATACTAGTAGGCATTGTAAAAACAGCAGGAAGATACAGACGCTCTCAAGAAGCTGCTCCTGCTCAACACAGGAAAACCCTTAACATCTCTTCACTACTGATTCCCTTTGTTACCACACTCAATATTTCTTTCCTGTTTTCCAGTTAGATGTAGCATTCCAGCAGCACTAGAAGCAAAAGAATCCAAGAACCTGAAAGTGAACTTTGAGAATGTCTGCCCATCTAGGGCTATTCTTCCAGGTTTTGGGAAGAACAGGTGGTGGACACAGGCAACATATTACAGTGACACTAGCTTTTAGGTGAAATGAAGAAATTATTCAGGAGAAACACTGTACAGAGGTGCACTTACAGGATGTTAATCACAACTCGACCTTTCTGCAGCAAGTTTCTGCTTTCTTTTATCCAAGATTTACTCCAGCTATCTGCATAGTAAGTGTTCTAGCCTTTTGGTTGCACTTGCAATACAGACAGCTTATGCCACTTGAAGTGATACCAAAATCTATCATTATGTTAGGGTCAAGCTATTCACTGATCAGGGTCAGAGATGGAAAGCATGGTGGATGCACACTTCCAGTAGGAAATCTATGAAAGGACTTGAAGAACAGGACAAATTTGCTGCCACGGAAGGAATGGTAGCCCTATGTCTTCACCTGGAAAGCCCATCTCCAAGATGGTAAGGACACAGTCAGGAGATGCCAATAGTAATGTCTCTTGCCACTACTGCTGCCTCTACAACAGTCAGCTCATCACAACCTGACTCATAAAGCCAAGTCCCTCATTTCCCAATACAGATTTTAAAAGCTAAGGATAAATTATTAACCTTGGTTACATAAGTGTATTGGTGTGTATAGAGTTATATTTTTCCCAGTGATCAAATGTTAGATATCCATGTTCCACAGCTGAGCATTTCTCCTTACATATCATAAGCAACAACTGTAGTTTAATAAATGCCTTCAGGGAGTACATAGGAGTGGTAAGGACAGTTTTAGCTTGGGACTACTGTAAGGTTAATAAGATTTATCTATTCAATCACTGACTAACTCAGAGCAAAGCAGTTTGGGCTAGGTTTCATTTTCCCCACACTAGTGTATCAGCTTGCTGCTGTACACATCCCCCAGCCTAGAAGGTACTCTCAAAAGGATTCATACGTGCACCTTGTCTAGGGCAGACTACTTTATCTTCAAAGATAATCTGGAAAAAAAGCACCTATCTACATGATAAACCCACATGGCTGAGAAAGAGAAAAGGACAACTTTTTTTTGTGACTTATTCCAATATTAGATCAGGTCACCTCCCCAGTCCATTGGTATTGAAACACCGCCCACCAGTGAATACTGCCCCACGTTTTTGTGTGTAAGCTACTGGGTACTGGTAACAATTTGGGTCCCCTCACAGACCACAGAAGAAACACCTGTAAGAACTGGAAGTCTGATTTTATGACAGAAGAATAAACCTCCCCAAATTTAAAAAAGTGCACATTTTTTACCCCATCCATGTCTTCACTCTCTCCTTTATCATTACTGCAAATCAGCAAGCTCAAACATACGTTTCCTCTCTAAATTAAACCTCCTAAAGTAATATTTCCAGAAACCAGAGTACATAAATGCAAACAAAAAAAGAGATCTTAACAAAAACATTTTCTGATCATCACAAGTTAATATTCTATAATAATTCCTGCCTTTACCACTTTTGGATATTTGTACTATTCCAATCCTCATCAATTAAGCTTGTGTGTGTGTGTGTGTTAAAGAAACCCCCAAGCAATTGTTGTCATATTGTGAACAATATTCCTGGAATTCTTCGGGGGAAAAAAAACACTACAACCCTAAGGTGGGAAGTCAGCCACAGCCCTCAGTACTACAAACTTTCAACACCTTAAAAGTGTGCCAAATTTTATTCCAGTCACTTGACCATATGAAAAAGTTTTAAATATTACACAACCAGAAATTTTATTTTCCACAGTACTTCTGTTCTGCTCAAGACACATAAAAGGTAATGGAAAGACAGTTGCACAAAATTTCTTCCAAGTTTCACCATTGGCATATAGCCCATATCTCTTTTGTGGCACATTTCCTTACTCCTAAACACAGAATTAACAGAAGACTCAACTTTTTAAATGGTACTTGTACATATATATCCAAATACATTACAAATACTGATCTATATACAGTATTTTGTATACATTAACTTTTAGTTAGAAAAGCAAAATTCCAGAAGTTAATGACAGGACTGGAAGGGGAGCACTTTGGTTATTTAATGTATCTTGATGTCTGTACACTCCAGTTACAGACAGCCTGATTTTTCAAGTACATCAAGCATCAATAATCCCATATGATTTTCAGGAAACTTACGGACACCCAGCAGTTTTGAGTGTCAGGCCCTGAAGTATAAAACACTTCATCTTGTCATAGGGAACCAGAACCTTTCGTTTGTCTTCTTTCCTTTCAAAGGCTTCTCTATGCCCACCAAAAAGCCACAAAATCTGTTTTTTAATGGGAAAGCCCCACATTTATCCATTGAATATTTTGTTTTTATGCGTATGCACACACACAGACATCAGTGCAGAACTGGAGAGCAATGACTGTAATAAAAAGTGATAGTGACAGAGGGAAACTGATAAACTGGAAAACCAGTTACAAACAACGTGATTATATTTCTATATTCATGTTCAACTGAGCATCTAAAATTAACTGGAAATCTGTAACTGTTCTCTGCAGCGTCTGTTTAAAAGCATCAGCACTATTCTAAAACTAATAATTGCCAACTAAAGGATAGCAAGAGAGAGTAAGAAAGTCAGTCACAAAAGCTAAAAGTCTTTACCAGCTGTAAGACGCCATCTTCTTGGAAGACATTAAGGGATACATATTTCTATAAGCTTTTCTTACTTAAGTTTCGAATTTTCTTATATAAGGTTTTAAAAATATGCAAAAACAAAACTGAACGTTTTGAAGGGAAGTTAGAATGTTAGTAGGCTGTGTAATGCAGAAGAAGCAGCAGAAGCAAAATCCAGGTAAACCCAACATTACAATTTCAAACTGCTGGTTAAAAGCTGAAAATACAACCAGAAGGTAACAACATAAATAACTACAGCTCTGTCTTTGCCACACATCATTTACTCAATGAAAAGCACAGCCTTGTGAAGAACACACCTTAGGCTATCAAAAGCATATAAAAAGGATAAAATATTCTCCTTCAGTCTGAGAGAACTGTAGTTAGAAACAGGTTATTGAAGCTTTAACTTCTCAGCTGCTTCAAACTTAACCCAAAAACCTACAGGCCAACCCCAACAACAGAGGCAAACCTGATCCATTTTATTAAGCTGAAGTCTCTCTGCAGGGGTAACTAATTCAGTGTTAAATACTTGCTAAAAGTAGCATCTGAGGACAACATCTACTTTAGTACTTTATTATTAAGAAAACTATGACATTTTACTGAAATAGTAGATTAAATCACCCTTAGCACAGCAATTCCTTCCCCTCTTAAATGATGAGTCAGAAACTCTGTACTTTTTAGGAAATTTGGATTCACTGCCTTCCTCCCTCCACTCCTTCACCTTTTCAATGTACAAATAAACCACCTGTAGCACTACTGAATGGTCTCTTAAGAATAGAAGCACAGTACATTACAAAGCAATACAGAAGGGCAGATGGAAGAACTTTCTGGTTGAACTCAGCATTGCTCAGCAGCCCCTTTGCTTGCACAGCTCTGCAGTGCAGTTGTGCCAGCCCATAGGTCAAACACAGTAGGAATTCAAATAGACACAGAGACACCACAGGATGCTGAGCTGTTTGCACAAAACATCCTCAGGAAGGCTTCCTGCCACAGGGAAATGTGGTGTTCAAGCAGGGAACAACAATCCATTAATAACAACAACAAAATTTTAAGCTGTCCTTGTATCAAATTGGAGACTGAGCTCTTTTCTTTTGGTGTGTAGTAGGAGGAAGAGAAAAGGGCTGAAGATTGAAGATTGAAATATGCTTTTCTATGGAAAGGATCATACTTTAGGTCACTGAATTTTACAATCAAGACATTATTGATATGTTTTGGCTGTTACCCAATAGATTTGATAAACTAATAAATAGATATATTTGAAGTTTAATTAGTCAACAGTTATGATCATTAAACTGTAGAAAATCACAGAATGGTCTCTCTATATCATTCTTTGTTCCTGGCACGATGTCAACAGACTGAGTGTATGAAGACACTGCAGTTCAATCAGCTGCAAAAATAAATAAAAAAACCTTCCAGGACTGGTGTACATGCAGAGTGGCGGTGATATTTTTATATTTTTCCTGCTCCAATAGGTTCAAATGTCCCACTGCTGCAACGGGCTATGAACACTATAAAAATCTGAAGGGAATTAATTTCTGTTTCACATGCAATGGTGCAAAAAGTTATTTCCAGATGTACTCCATTATGTCCATGAAAATCCAAACCACAATTAAACCTTCTCTTTCAGTATCACCTGGAAAACTCATTTTCTGCAAACAGCTTGAAATCCCACCAAAACAAACCAACCAACCAAAAAACCAACAAACAAAAAAACCCCCTTAAGCTACTTCTTTATAACAATAGCTTAATTTCTCAACATTTCGTTTCCCCTTTCTCAAGGAGGATTTTACCTTCACAGATGAAGACCTGTCAAATCTCATCTTTAAGATTCATTCAACTCCCACCCTAGGGTCCCTTTATTGTTCAGTCTCCTTCACAGTAACCCAAATGCTTTACCCCGGGTGGGAACTTGTGTGAACAAACATGTCTGCTCAGCTCAGCACACACCTGGCAGATGGGATAACAGGGGAGGATAAAACCTGCTGTGCTGCACCACACCCTGGCATCTCTCCTGGTTGTAAAGAAGCCCCATTCCCAAACATTAGTTTCCTTGTACAGATCCAACCCTTCCAAATGACCTAAAGTGCACAGGAATCATCCATCCCATGGCTCAAGGCAGAGGTATGTGTTGTTGTGACACAGCAAAGGATATAAACCTGCACATAAGAGGTAAAACAAGAGGTTTGGAGGTGGCACAGGTCAAGGGTGCCTTGCCCAGACATGAGCAAAATCTGTTTTTTTAAACACCAGGTTAGAGAAGGATCACCCTGGGATTGTTGGCAGATTGAGGAGAGGCTCTCTCCAGCTAATCACTGAGGAGCTGTATGAGAGATGATCTCATGTGGGATGTTCTCAGTGTTTGTGAAGGGGGTGAGCCAGGATACTCAAAAATACTCTGCTTAAATAAAAATAAAATAAATAACTAAATTTTATTTATACTCCGTTCAGATGTTTGGAAACAGGGAAGTCCTACCCATAAAGGCAAGAGGAGAGGCACAGTTAGATTTCCAGGTCTTTAGGTGTGGACTAAAATGGGTTTAATAAATTAATCCACTGTTCCTAGATGTACTAAGTACAGGCCTTATTGCTGTTACAAACCAGTCGGCAAGAAGATTACTCATGACTTGTGGTGGAGACAAAGGGAACAGAAGTATATGCATGCTGTTAGGCAGCAGAATGTACCCTCCAGCCTGGAGAAGGACAATTAAGTGATCACTTAAATGTTAGGCACAGATTACTGAGCCTGCTCATTTTCCACACTGACACAGGATTGGGTAAGTGGGTTTCAGACTGTCAGATTCTGCAGAATGCTGAGGAATGCACAGTAGTCATCTCAGATGTGCTTACATATATAATATCACATGAAACTATTCTCAAATTCCATCCACCAGTTTATCTTGCTTGGTATCTTACTTGTATTGAGCTCTTTGAAATTTTCATCAGCTTTTCAAATATTCACTTCTGCAGTAGCAGGCAAAGCTTACTACAATTCATTTAAAGGCATTTAAAGACAGATTTAGTGCTCTCTCTAACTCTTCAGTTGGATTGTGCCTCCTCAGTAATTTATTATAGGAATTTCTAAAATAAAAGTTCTATCTATAAAAGTAATTTTCATGTAAATTATTGTAAAATCCCCAAAGTCCTGGGAAGTTTCTTTAAAGCTTTTGTTCTGTGATATATATTGTCATGTAAATGATTGGTTCACCACTACTCATGAGAAACCCTAAAACCATGTAAAAACCTGAGGAGCAATAATCCCCCAAGGGGAACAGCAGGCTGGTAAGAAGAAGAAACCATTGCCACCCACCACACATAAACCTCAGCAAATCTGAATTTCTCTGTACTTCAGCTCTCAGCTGACACAGGGAGAACCCCTTCTCTTACTTCAAGGGGCACCTTGAAGAAAAACACTTCAAGGATCAGGAGACTCACTGATATTGTGGGTATACTAGACATTTCTCTAAGATGCACATATTATGTCAAATATTATGTCAAATCCTCCTTTTATTTAATGTGGCAAGTAGGGTCCCTTGTTTCTTGCTTTGCATACAACATTAAGTGGGTCAGGAAGCCCCTCCATTAAAAACGAAATGATTTTTTTTTCCATTATAAAAGGTCAATTTCCTACTTTGCCAAGTTACCTCTCAGAGATGAAGTTTTCATGGTACTCACACTGATATGTTGGGACATATTTAAGATGAGGATTCTGAAAAGAACAAGGAGATAAACCCTCCACATTGCTCTTTGCCATAGGTACACAACTTCCATTTTCACGAATTCATATACAAGTAATAGACCAGAGATTTCAAACTTATAAAACAATACAGGAAATATTTCTTGTCAGGGAATATATTTTTGCATATGCTGTTAAAATTTATGTACTTAAAACCACATTTTAAGCTTATGGAGGAAAACATAGCTTATACAAGTTTGATAAAGACTTGCAAAGCTACAAAGTACTTGAAGACAGAAGCCTCCCAAGAGTCAAATTCAGGCTGATTTGGGAGGAATGGAAATTGGAAAAAAAAACCAAAAACAAAAAACCACCAAACAAACAAACAAAACAAAAAAAACCAACAAAAACAACCACAAAAACAAAACCAAAACAAACAACAAACAAACAAAAAAACCAACCAAATAAAAAATAACCAGAACTACAAAATAAAATAAATTCACAATCACAAACTTACTATGTACAAACCATACTGTGCAACCTGATCTATAAGAGTTGTCAGTTATGTAACTAACAGTATATCCAAATCAATTAATTTTATTTGTTCTTTTGAGGGAGTGTTTTCAAGACTTCCATAAACATCTGTGTCACCCCTTAAGCAAAGAAATTCATGGTTCTGGAACAGCTGAAACTATTTGCTTATTAAAAAGAAAGAACACTACACACCAAAACAAATAATTCATTTGATGGCTTTCTTGTCTAAATCAATACTATAAATGGTGTGAAAGTTAATTAAGCTGGTAGATTGAGAGAGCCAGGCACTGAAATCTAAAACTAATACCAGGGCTATCAGTACAGAAACAATTCAGGAGATTTCACAGAATTTAGAAAGCTTGCTTTGGTTTTTAGACTGTCAAGTTTGTTAACTGCAGTAGTTCAGGTATCCCAAATCTTCATTCATGAAGTCCAGCCATGATGAGTTCAGGTACAAATTGAATTGCAAAGGCACAGGAGCACTGATTCCACTGCATTTTAGAGTTATGGAGAATCACGGGGAGGAAAATGAAGGCACTCTTTGGTATTTGCTCCATTCCTTTTGTTCTTTCATGGTCTGAAACACCAGCCTCCCTGAACCTTTGTTTCTGGGGTAATGTGAGCACTTTTATGCTTTGGTCTCGAGGAACATGAAAAACTGCACTAACACAGGTCAAGAGACCTCACAGCAAAACATCACAGTTCATGGCTGTAAGCCTTAAATACTATTCAGCTGTTTTCCATTTGGCTGACTTCTGTCCTGGTTTTTTTTATTTTGCCACAGCTTCACACACCCCCATTGCCAGTGATGTCTCCACACTCATAAATATTTGCAGTTTTTAATGGGGGAATGGGGTAACGTTATTTTGGAAAAGTAGTCTCTCTGCCCTTAGTGCTTTATTAGAATAAAACTGGGGAAAAAAAAAATTTTAAAAAGTGAAGGACTAATGCAGAGGGGATTGGAAAAGGGACACCAAGGGCGAAATAATTAGACCTGTGAAAAACTATCTGGTTTTGCTAGAGCTTGAAGAAATTATTTTCTGTGTGTTTCAGCTATTGTGATGGCAACAATCATTCTGTTCAAACTCATTCTAGAATAAAGCTTCCTTAAACCAATTCAATTTAGATGTTGTTCCAGTCCAGAACTGACACAACCCTTGGAAAGCCTACCTTGATTTTCAAGCTTGACATTAACATCTGTCTCCATGAATGTGCATATACCTCAGTTCCACAGGATTTGAGTTCTCATTAATGACTGAAAACTAGCAGCCTCCAGTTTGCCTTCAGATGTGCAGGGGTGTTCATATATAAGTGAGTGCCCATGTGTGTGGGAATTAGCTCTTTAAGTCTGTCTGGAAGGACTCTAAAGGGACTCCCCCTCTCCATTGTGCCAGACAGAATTCTCCACAGGAGCAAAGAGCCCAGTTTAAACTGCTTTAAATATAGGAATCCATCTCCTCTGGCAATATAAACTGATACAGCTCCGTTAAAGATAAATTAATTGTAATTATATTGTTCAGTTGGGTTCAGTTTGGTTCAGCTCCTTTCTCAGTTTCTCTCAAACTGAGCACTTTAATACAATGTTTTGCTGCAGCTGTTAGAGAAAAACTGAAAGGTCTCAGCTAGCCAGGGAATTGCAATAGACCAGCACAGTCACTGAGCTCGTTAAAGCACACTCTGCTAGAACCACTGAACACATTTTCATCCAAAAAAAAATAACTTGTAGAATTTCCACTGATTTCTAGAGAATCTAACATATTCCAAGTACCACACAGCTTTTCATTACCACACTGTCATGATCATTACTGCTCAATTGTTTCTATGCCTCATCTCATTCTGACCTTCAATTTACATTTCATTATATGTGTCAGGGGCTTCATAACATAGTGGGAGAAGCCAGTCTCTACTACTGAATGTTGTACTACTGAAGTGCAACAAATTCCACAAACAGAAAACAAAAATTATGCTGCCCTATGATGTGTATTTATCAATTGACAACCTCAAACTCAACAGGTGTTAACTGGAGATGCAGCAGTAGTAAGTGCAGTGGATCAACCTTGTGGGAATTCTTAAAGAACATCAGAAAAGTTGCAGTGTAGTAACAGTCAGTTCAGAGAATATGGTCATAATACCTTAATTTAAGGATGCAGATATTTTTGTAATATAAAAGGAAATTTCATCTGGTTAATTCAGAAATCTTTGCTTGAAAGCTGATTGACCATTTGAAAGATTCTCATTTTTAGTATGTTATAGAGTTGGTCCATTTTCTTTTACACAATCCATATTCACTGATATACAAAGAACGCCATACCACAGGGAGTACACTTCAATTTTAGAAGTATTTCCACTGCTGTTTTAAGATACTATTTGAAAAGAGCAAGTTCATGCTTTTAAAACAAGCCACAATCTGCTCAGGTATTCTAGGTCCTTCAAAACTAAACAAAACCCACTGGGAGGGAAAAAGCAGCTCTTTCTAAATTACAAAACATAGATTGCTAATTTTTACTGGCCTCCTGCTTAGTCCCTCCTGCCCCTTGAGACATGATATTGCATAATCATGCTGCGGCTGCTGTTTTGCCTAAAAACTGCTATTTGGGTATGCATGTTAGTATTGTAGTAAAGGAAAACATCTATAAAATTATGACCCCATAGAAAGATGCCAGATTTATTTATCCCCAGGAACACCAATATAGCACACTTCTAAAACCTCATATATGTAATTGTAGTGCTTTCCTTCACAAAATGTTGCCTACATATTGGCTTACAATACTGAAAGAATATCTTACTACATATTTTATCCTTTAGGATTTATGTGTCTTTTTTGTTTTCCTCCCTAAGACAAAAAAAAAAAATTAAGTGAAAAGACACAGCAGGGGCCTTACACTATCAGCAAGGCTCAAGAATACTTGCAGTAATGGAAAGAAAGCTTTCAGCCTTCTCTCAATTTATGCACTAATAATTGAGCATTATTTCATTGCTGCCCTCAAGGATAACTGTCGGAAAATATCTGCATAGCTATCTAACAAAAACCCCCCTTGTTTGTGAATTAACTTGAGAGACCTTTTATGTGTACAAACATATATAGTAACTCTTCTTTAAAAACCCCCAGCTTCCATGCTATGGAAGCTACAGTAAAACTGTAATGTTGACCTTCTGAGTGGTTTTTATTGCCTTGAGGACACTGGAACAGGTTGCCCAAGAAGCTGTGGATGCCCCATCCCTGGAAGTGTTACAGGTCAGATTGGATGAACCTCTGAGCAATGTGGTTTAGCGAAATGTCACCCTGTCCATGGCAGGGGGGTTGGAACCAGATGATCTGTAGGGACCCTTTCAACCCAAACCGTTCTGTGACCCAATTAGTGCTTGCACTCTCCTTCAGAAGACAAAGTGATAGAACTCAGTCAACTGGGGGCATGCAATAGATCCCAACTCCTCCTCTGATGACCATGACTCCATCTCAGCCAAAAGCAATAAGATGACATGAGGGACAAAGCATTCTGCATCCAAAAGAGGAAAATTCCTGTAATTTTCAATCTGGCTTCAACCTGCACCTACGTAAGTGAGAAGTGTTTCTACTGTAAAACCAGAGACAACAGTAAGGCAAACAGCTCCACTCCATTTAGTGACTCTTTTCTTGTTAACAGTTATTTTGTCACTAGAATTACCTAGACCCAACAACAACAACAAAACAAACAAACCAACAAAAAAAAAAAGAAACAAAAAACAAAACAAAAACCAACCAACCAAACAAACAAAAAAAACCTGAAACACAAACCTCACATTCCTACCTATGCGAGGCTACCATGTGATGATATATTATTCTGTCCCTCTTGCCATCCCTGTGTTCCTTGAATTTCACAATTAAAAGCTTCAGTCTTCAAGCCAAGGGTCTCCACCTTATGTGCAAAAGCATCAAACATACAGAATATTTCTACACATGGCCAAAAGGCTTAACTCTGTTCTGAAAGGTGATGAACTCAACAACAGTACCTTACCACTGATGCACAAGTTTTGCTACTGCATATTGTGCATGTCTGACTCATGCAGGGAGGTGGGTTCTATGAAGAGTTTCCTTTTCTCACATTTGGGATACACTGCTGCCAGAACACCTTTGAAAGGATAAGCTGAATTCTGTCCAGGCACAAGCCTGGCAAATGATCAAACACTGTTCAGGCCATATAGATGACCATTACAATGGACACTGAAATTGGTCAAGTAAAACCACCTACAATCTCGCTGAAAGATGGGGATGTTGCACACAAGTCCTTTAGAATATTTATTTTCCTTTGTTTCCCTCAAAATCCAACTTCACTTGGAAAAATTACAATGTCAGAAACACATGTGGCAATCACCAGCCTTACGCTTACTAAATCAGTGAGGATACTTTTGCAGGTATCAGTGGTTCAAGTCTTCCACCAAGCCAGAAGCCAAACTGCTCGTGCAGTTCTCAAACCATTTTCCTATTTGAAAACAATGTGTGACAAAATAGGATCAAGATGTTTTCACTAAATGAATCAGAAGTGAGCTCTAAGTTCAACTGAGACATAAACAGTATTACATTAATTATTTAGACACTTAAATGAGAATGTGCACTTTCCAAATTTGTGTCCCACAAATCATTTTAGTGTGTGTCTTTGCCCTTCCACAAGAGAAATGGAATGTAACTGGCAAGGCTGTGGTTTAAAGTGATTTCAGGACAAATAGCAAATTCCTGCCAAATCAGAGATGGTCTCCAAAAAAACAAAATCCTAACAAAAGGTTTCATCAAGAGGGGCTTGTGCCTTATAATGGATTATACCATTTAAATAATTCCATTAAAGATTCTCACATTCACAACCAACACAAACCTGTGCCTGAAGATGTCCAGGAAAAACAGGAAATCCGAGGGAACATTATTTCTAGTCCCAAATGCTGAGAGCTCAAACCCAAGTTAAATTTGCCTAAATGGCCTCCATTCAGGTTCTCAGTGCAGACAGGCCAAAGCCAGACAATGATACACTAATGAAAGTGCAGGGTTTACAAACACACCACGGCACACAGAATTCCTCATAGCCGTCTTTCAGGGCACTCCTTCCTTACCCCAGCAGCAGCCAGACGACACTTGTGTTTGCACAGGTTACTCATACTTCTCCACCTTTGTTTGCTGCCATAATTCCCCAGCAGAACAAAATCCCAAGGAGGTACAGCCTTCTCCCTTATTCAGTTTCAGTCTTACCTAATAAATCATCATTCTCCAGTGCATTAATCCTTACTCTCCTCAGAACTGGATCCTACTCATCCATATTTTTCTGACAATGAGCTAGATGGGGTTAAGAAATACAGTCCCATTTAAAACTTAACTATAGCTTCATTATTTTATCCCCTCTAAAACTTAACATTGGTAATAGCATTGAAGAGAGCTCTAATCTGGATAAAGATGGCAACAGTTAATAGACACCACTACAGTATCATCTAACTTTTTAAAATATATCTGTAGAACAAAGCACAGGAACTCTCCTGGAGTGAAGAACATAATTGTACTTTTACTCCAGAGCATGACAAGGGCTGAGGAGGTTGTTTTACAGTTGACAACTGAAAAAAAAACATTACAGAAACAACAGCTAGTGCAGAAAAAGCTGTTAGAAAAAGTGACTTCTGCAATGCAACATTTCCCTGCAAGCAGTTGTACCGCATTTCTTTTTTTTGTTGTTGTTTTTTTGTTGTTTTGTTTGTTTGTTTTTGTTTGTTTGTTTTTTGTGGGTTTTTGTTTTTTTGTTTGTTTGGGGTTTTTTTGTTTGTTTGGGTTTTTTTTGTTTGTTTGGGGTTTTTTTTGTTTGTTTGGGGTTTTTTTTTGTTTGTTTTGGGGTTTTTTTGTTTGTTTGGGGTTTTTTGTTTGTTTGGGGTTTTTTTGTTTGTTTGGGGTTTGTTTTTTGTTTTTTTACTATTAATCTTCAATGCAAAAGCCAAATATGTTTCAAACCTACAGGTTTAAAGAACAGTCTCTTTCATCACATTCTAGTCTTCTGAATTACTTTGCACAAGATGGGGTTTCCCCATTCCCAAGACAAGGCTCATGGTCTTGCCTGTCAATGGTAACACACTCCATAATACAGTTAGTGCTACTATTGCACTAATTCCTGCAGTGAATGAATGTTAATTCCTTTATTTAATTTCTTTAATTAACCTAATTTCTTTGTTTAATTAAATGTATGCCATGCTTCTCGTAGTCTTCTGAAGTCACACGTGTTTAAGTACCTGTCATCCTTGGCATCATTAACCTATTTATTTTCTTACAGTTGTTTACTGCAAGAATGGGAATTCAGTTCCTTGTTTCCTCTATTTTTTTCTTCCCCAACTCATCAGACACCAGGGATTTTGTACAAAAATTCAGGAAAAGGAATGAACTTTTAGAAGTCATATTAAGTACATCTCTTCCCAGGAATGACCTTGTCTACATCTCCGCAATGTCCCCAGAAGTAAGGAGGCAAGCTCAGAGTCCAAGCACATAGAATTGCTCAAAAAGCCATCAACTGTGTCATGCAGTAACTGCAAATGAAAAATATTATCTCCAAATGACAAATGACTTGCCTTCAAATGCTACTTTTCCCCAGAAATCTAACAGCACAATCATCAGAAACAATGTTCCCATGGTCAAAACCGTTTGTTCCCACAGTATTAAGATAATGTCTGCAACTTTGGTATCATACACATAAAAAACTCCCCAAAACATCATCTTCAAGCTTTGCTCTCCTTTTCAAGCCCTGGAAACACATCCATGCTCTATACAATTCTTACATTTTCCACACCCCTGAAATACAAGATGTAAAAACTTGGAGGCCTTCATGCTGTGAACATGTTCCTCACAGGAAATGGCTGTGCTGGAAGGTAATCACTCATTAAAAAAAGCTACAACAAACTCATCTGGAACCATGACAAAGCAATTGAAAAGAGGATTCATATGACAACAATGAGGGTTATCTAAGATCACATAAATATTCCAGAGATGTACTAAAGATGCCTAGTAACCCTCTTCAAAATAAGTAAAATGCTCATTTAAGGAGCTTCATGTTAATACTCATTTGTGGAATATAGTTCAAACCACAATGGAATTTTCTTTCACTTCTGATATCCATTTCTATTTCTAAGCAATACAAAAAGCATACCAGGGGAAAAGTTACAATGAAAATAAAAACGCACAGATTAAAGTAATTGATTTATGTAGAAATTTCTGTGTAGGCAGAGAAGAATTAAAAAAAAATACAGAAGATGATAACAAAACCCCCCACCAAAACAGACAAATTCCATTCCAAAGAAATTGATTCTGCTTTGAAGACCTACAGAATGGGGCCGCATGGTCACACCCAGGACAAACTAAGACACAAGCTTTAAAAAGTCTTGGTTTGGGGGTTTTTTTGTGGGTTTCTTTTGTTTGTTTGGTTAGGGGTTTTTTTTGTTTGGTTTTTAGGGTTTTTTTTGTTTGGTTTTTTTGATTGTTTTGTTTTGGGGTTTTTTGTTTTGTTTTTGTTTTTTGTTGTTGTTGTTTTTTTGGTTTGGTTTTTTTGTTTGGTTTAGGGGTTTTTTTGTTTGTTCGTTTGGTTTTGTTTTTGGTTTTTTTCCCCCCAGCAAAGACAGGCTGTTTGTAAAAGGAAGAATGCAAAAGGCTTCATTGGCATATACTATATGTATGTTTTGTTTGTTGGTATACATTGTACGTATATGTCTATACATTCCTCCTATATAGAGAGTTGAGAAAAGTTACTCTAAAAGTCAAAAAAATACACACACAACAGCCTCCTGTGCCTGCTTCAAATATACCTCCTACCCACCACCCTTGGACCCAAACCCACACTGATATTCAAGCTCTACTCTTCCAGCTGTGTTCACCTGTTCTTCTTTCAAGCGTTTCCAAGGCTCTGGGACAACAAACACATGAGTGTGCTCATCCCTGGTACGAAGGAAGTTTGATTAGAAGGTAGAGTAAATGTAGGCAAGGCAACAGCAATAAAGAACAGAGAAACAAAGTCACAGCACAATCCTGCACTGCAGATGTGTTCAGCCATCGTTCTATCAGATTCCCTTTCTCCCTCCACCTCACAAGACCAAACATCTTACTAGGAGACAGTAGTTAATCATCAGACGTGAAATTCATCCCTCTTGATAAGGAGATTTAAAGAGAACATTATCTAATAAGACACACTTTGCAGACAGGCAAACAACTAGATAACTGCACCATCACACTGAAGATTGTTTAATAAGGTCTTTCATATCTACTGTCTTTCCATTCTCAAAAATACAACTACAACCCAAAATTCACAGAGAATTTTGGTTAAATTAGCATTTCTCCATCCTTAAAGAACTTAAGATTTCAACTACCATGAAATCTATAAAGGGCAAACACAGTAATAAGTATTTCTTAAGGGTAGACATAGTGCTAAAGACAGTTTAGAAATCAGTTCAATTGTTTAAACATGATGGTATTGTCTGAGAATCGTGATCACACTCCAGCCTTACAAACCACATTCCTCAGAACTTACTCAGATATATGAGCAGCAACTCTCGTTGCAACCTTCCAGAACTTCCCCATAATTACTTAGATGCAAAACAGAAACATGGAGACCCCTGGATCTAATTGCACTTTGAGAATAATTAATATTAAAGATACACAGAAAAAAATGTAGCAAAAGGCTATCCATTGATACCACAGAAAACATTGAATGGTTTGGGATGAAAAGGATCTTGAAGTTCACCTGGGTCCAATAGTCTTGCCACAGGCATTTTCCACTACGTGAGGTTGCTCAGAGCCCCATCCAACCCAGCCTCCAACACTTCCAGGTATGGGACATCCATAATTTCTCTGTCAACCAGTTCACCAACCTTACAATGAAGAATTACTTTCTAACATCCAATCTAAATCAATCCTCTTTCAGTTTAAAGCCATTACCTCTCATCTTGTCACTACATACCCTTGACAAAAGTCCCTCTGCATCTCTCTTGTAGCCCCTCCAGGTACTGGAAGGGGCTTTGATGTCTCCCTGGAGCCTTCTCTCCTCCAGGCTGAACAACCCTAGCTCTCCTAGCCTGTCTTCACGGGAGAGGTGCTTCAGCCGCTGGATCATCCTAGCAGCCTCCTCTGAACTCATGCCAGCAGGTCCATGTCCTTCTTATTTTTGGGGCTCCAGAAATGGATGGAATACTACAGGTGGGGTCTCACCAGAGTGGAGTAGAAGTTCAGAACCATCTCCCTTGACCCACTGCCCACGCTACTTCTGATGCAGCCAAGGACATGTTTGGCTTTCTGGGCTGCAAGGGCACATTGCTGGGTCATGTTGAGCTTCTCATCAACCAAGACTACCAACACCTTCTCCTCAGGGCTGCTGTCAATATCATTGAGCCATTTTACATCAAGAAAGTTGGGGGAAGTGAAGAAAAGAGAGAACACAGGGAGAGTGTGCTGTCACAGATGACACAGCTTTCCCAATTATATGCCTAATCAAGGCAATAATGATTCATTATAATCACCTGTTCTGGCCTCCCCTACATAAAACCCATATTAAGTCTTGTTAAAAAATAAAGCTGTTTTTATTAAAAGCATCTCTGTTTTAAAGGTTTTTAATTTGAAAAACCATAAGAATTAACTAGTCTAATGAGTGTTTTTATCTTATAAAACTGCACCCTCTGGCTAGTTTCAGGATATCCAACTTCAAATTTCCAACACTGCCTGTTGTTGAACCTTTTCATTCTTGAGTAAAGAGGCCATTCCTCTTCTCAACATCTTTAGGCAATTATCCAACCACTTCTTCCTCTTAGATCCACTCAAGACAAAGTATGCTCCAAGTACCTTTACAGCAAGGGGCTTTTAAGTGTTTAATGATCTGCACCTTGAACAGAAATATCTCAGCTGAAGTTCATAGAGCAAAACGGTAACACTTGTGCACCTCACAGGTAATTGCCCCCCCCACCCCCGCTCCTCTGTCTTCTCACATTCGCTTAAAGGGCTACTTCCCTGGGTGGCTGCTCATCAAACACTCTCCTCCCTACTCCCTCTGCAAGGCTTTCCAAAAATCACTAACTCTGTGGTGTAGAATCCCCACCTAACTGTTCCTTATGCTATGACTCCACACTTAGTATACTGAAATGAGTGTTGGTCAACTGCACTCAGTAACTATTAGCTATTCAAAATTACTTTATGTAAGTGATTCTTGCCTTCTGTCATTTACTCCTTTCTTTGTATAGCCACAATAATAAGATTGAACTAATACATTATTGTATTTAAGAATAAATAGTCTACAATTTGTAAGGCAAAAATATGGAAGAAAAATGTAGGTAGCACGTGACAAGAGTTGATCTTCACCTGAGCGCCACAGACCTTCTCACTTGCTCAGTGATGAAGAGGACCACTGAGCGCCCGTTCCTTTTCATCCCTCCCACGGCACAACAACCACAGACGGCATCACTGTCAGGCAGGATCCACCACCTTCGATTTTCATAATAACGCATGGTAGAAAGCATTACAAAGTAAAAGCCGACCCAATATACACGCACCCCCGGTCAGGTTATTAACGTCGGGGAGGACCCGGTCTCAGCGAGAGGAGCCTGGCCAGCGCAGCCCTCCTTCCCCGGTCCGGGCAGGGCGCCGCCTGGAGGCTTTCCACCGGGACGGGTCCTCTCGGGAAAAGGAAAAGAAGGGGGCGAAAAAAGAAGAACAATACCAGAACAAAATCCCAAACCAGTTTTTGTTTCAAACGACGGACTCACCAGGAACCTCGGCAGAGGAAGAGAAACACGTACAAGCAGCAGCATCCACGCCGCCTCCAAGGGCTGCCGACACCAACTCCGCAGCCCAATGGAACTGGGAGGCTGAAGTCCCGCTCCCAGCGCCGTGGGCTCGGCTCCTGGCTCGGGCAGGTAGGGTACAGACCCGCACTGACTCTCACCCGGGGCTGGGGCAGGCTCGCTGAGACACCCGCAGGTGCAGCCTTGCCACAGCCACCCTCGCCTCCTCCCGCAGTCGAGCGCTCCCGCAGCACCCGGGAAGGACTGGAGCTGCCCGGGGGTGGCTCCTACCCTGCCGGGAGGGGACCCGCCTCCTCCGCGTCCCCCCGAACCTCTCCCGCTGCTGGGCGAGCCCCGGCGAGCTCCGGCAGCGCCTCTCGCTGGTGGGAAGTGCCTGGCCGGGATGTGGGGCGGCAGCCGGGAACGCCGCCGTCCCGACCTGCGGAGAGCGGGGCGGAGCAGCCGCTGGAGCGGGAGCGCATCCAAGTGGCCCCTTTCCTCCTCTCCTCCTTTTCCCGCTGCTGCCCCGGGTACCACCGCCGCCCCGTGTCTCCCGTTCCTTCCGACGGGCTGGGCAGGGTGCGCATCCCGTTAATATCTCCTCGGTAATATTATCTCCTCTCTTTCAGTGGTGTTTCAGTGGCACTTCAGTAGGCGACACGGTGATTTTTCAGGATGAGTTTGGAAAGGGAAAAGGTGTTTACTTTACAGGTTAAATGGTTTTTCAGCCATAGTAAATAGTAGCTGTACCTGTGCACTGGGTGAGGGAAGAACCCCAAAAGTAAAGCAGCATTTAAGAGTGTAATATTAGGCACTTGTCATAACTGTCCACTTTACACCTATGTACAACACTTCTGAAGCTTTATGGCTATCACTTTAAATGTTCAAGTGAGATGGCCATGTCAAACAACTAGAAATATTACAAAATACCCAAAATTTCAAAAGTAACAAAGCAAAAACAGCATCTTGATTCATCCAGATGAATTGAATGATTTATTCTCCCTCATAAGTATCCTCAGGTAGCTGAAGAACTCACAGAGCAGGCATCCAAGAAAGATAAGGAAACTAATTTAGTGCTTATGTGCTTTTCCTAACGTGGTAAAATAATGTTTTGAAACCAGTGCAATAAACAGAGGTAGGGAACAGGAAAATACTTAAGAGCTTTTCTTTTTCATGGCTATAACTGACTTCGGAATTGATCTAATTGTATCACTTTCAAAAAATTCCAATACATACAACCGAAACCTCCTGCTCAACTTTCACATATAAAATCTCATTACTTGCTAGTAATTACTCATTACTTTCAAATTTGTAGTGGTGTATTTTTAAAGAAGTGCCATGCTTGTGTTATTCCAAATGATGCGGGTGTTGGGAATTTTATTCTTAGGAGGCACAATATTTACTTGGCTGGTATATAAATACAACTTCTTTGAAGGATAGCTTGAGTTTGCTACACATTATACGCACAGTGTTTTTCTTTGACTTGTTCAGGAAAAGCTGTTGAAGGGACTTACTCTAAATTAAATGCTTAGCTACATTGTTTGTCTGCAATTACCAGAATAATGCATTTCTCTATATAACGTTGTGAATCATTATAAAAAATGCTACATAAGTGAATATATTCTGTAATACATTATTTAATCTGAAGTACTAAAACAACAGCTCCAGATTTGTGTAGGTTTTTTTACAGTTTTATCTCATGAACATTGCTTGGGAGCTTATGAAAGGAAGGGCTAATAGCCATTTGCACTGCAGGTAGTTAGCTCAGGTACAGCATTACCAACCAGATACCCAAGCACAAGGAGAATATCACAGACCTTTTGTGCTTCTCTCAGGACAAGGCAGAAGATGCCCTTAGAGACTCGAGCCCTCATATTATTTTGGTAGCACTGCCCGTATCAGCCTATATTTATCAAGTACCCTCTGTGATCCATAATAGACCACAAGAACCAAGGGCTTTATAAATCAGGATTACAGAAATCTGTGGCCTGTTTAGAACAAAGGTAAGCTGTTCTTGCTGTTATCTCTTTGGTGACTTCAATCTACATCAGTAACACTTACATAACTGCAAAGAATTAGCCAACTATGGTCCTAGACTGCAGTTTTATTGGGAATGAATTGCAGTGCTCATGGTCCTTTTCCAGAGTGCTATGGCAACTCTCTTGCCCTCTGGTACATCAGTTTTGCAGTCAGTTTTCATTTCTGGATATAGAACTGCTAATTCCATGCACCAGAAATCAAGGAACTTAAGCATTTATTGACATTCTAGTTCTCATGGCCGTGAGGAATTTGTGCAAATCACACAGAGTTCAGGTCAATAACATTAATGAACAAAGCCTAGTTTGCTTTAATTTCAGGTACCATTAGTGCTCTGCAAGTTTTTTATTTCTCCTCACCTTAATCTAATCTACCAGTAAATATCAGAAAACTAGGCCATTCTTGCAATTTTTAAACTGAAAGGTTTTGGATAAGAAATCATGTGGCATGAAATAGAAAAGAAATTTTTAGCAAACACCTGTAGCTGTTAACAGTGAGATCTGATGCAGGATAACTATTTACATTTCTCTCCTGAATAAAATAGGTGCTAGGAGCAGAGTCTGAGAGCAAAACTTAAAAAAATTAAGGTCTTTGTTGAAGAAGCCGAGATATGCAAGTTCTCATTGTCCAATTGAGCACTCCCTGGGCTATTATCCAAAAGTATAATTGTAGCCACCATGGAGAAAAAGAGTCTTTTGCCAGCTCTCAGTATTCAAGGTTTTCAGCTATGGTTTCATGGAGGTTTTCATAAGAAAACAGAGACTTCAGTATTACCTTCTATTGGTAAAAACGTTATGGAAGCTACTTCAATATAAACATCTTATTTCTGTGTATTTTTTCAGTGGTTAGAGATCTTGTGTGTTCTGTATTTTAAATGAAGGACTTTTTGGCATTTCTGTAGAAAGGCTCGTTGTTGAAATTTTAATGTGGCTTGTGATACTGATGTTCTTCTCTCTACTTCCAGCTGAAAAGGAGGAAAACTCAAATGCATCTTTTGAAAAAATGCCTGGTTTGATTGTATTGAATGCACTAATGAATAAAAAGGGCAAAACAGTATTTCAAGAAGTAGTATGGTAACTGTTGCAGAAGCAGTAGTCCCACATTTCTTTAAACAATTCATCAGTTCATCCAGAGTTCCTTCTTAAAAAAAAAAAATATAATCAATGTTTTTATGCCTGCTGTTTTAATTTTAAGATACATTCAATTTCATTTGAGAATGTTCCTTCACAATTCCTGCTTGACGAGTATGTGACATATGGGGCTTGTTGGAATTTGACAAAGCCCTAACAATTTTTGTTTCAGCATACATCATGAATGTTCAAGAGATCAATGCAACCAAGCAACCGTGGGATCCAGATGCCTCTGCTTTTCTTAGGACTTGGATTTTGTGTTTTTGACAATGGCATTGGGCTACAAGTCAGAGGCTCTTGTCCCTGAACTTACTTGCCCCACCTTTTTCCTTATTATAAAGCCAAGAAGTTTAGCTCTGAGAGAAGAGTGATACTTTTCAAGCTTCATTCCAGTTGTTCATAGTCATCCTAGCCTTCTCTTCCTCTCCATACTAAATAAATATTGACAAAACGAGGATGAAGGAGATGTTATACAAGAAGAATAAAGCCTTCTCTTGCACAAGAGGACAAAATTTTAAAAAGGTTTTTCTTAACATTAGTTACAATATGAACAGAAAAATTACCTGTTACAGACTTAGAAGAGAAAAAGGGCGAACTGATGTCATTAGCTGTTCTAAGGCAAGGCCATTTCTGTTTCAGCCACTGAAAAGATTTGGAAAAGAAGGTATTTACAAAAAGCTTTTCAGAGTAAAATGCTTTACAGCATCTCCTGTTCTTTTTAAAGAATTTAAAAGCAGACTCAGAGATGTATCAAAAGCAGCAGCAAACTTGTATTTCTCTGTCTCACATCACAAAATGAGGAATCTGTTTATTTGTTCTGTTTTTCTTTAGTACATTTTAAGGAAAAAGAGTAAGAGAATGAACTAGTTGGTATCTCACTGTGCTATGTTAAGCCAATATTTGAATTACTGCCTGGAATGGACTCATGCAATCTGAGGGAATGCTCTCACAGACCCCATTAATGTGTGTACTATTTATTTATACAATTATTTTGGGGTCAGCTATGCCGTTCTTTGCTCAGGCAAGAACTATGCAAAGTGAGTCAGAGCTGGAGAATGAAATGCTACATAAAGAAACGTTCAGTTAACATCCAGGTGCCTCGTGTTCCACATTGAAAAATGTTTCTCAAGGCAACACCAGAGGAACAATTGAAAGAATATGAATGTTTATGATGCACCTGCAAAGAATAAACTGGGACTCATACATATAATTTCATCGTAAGTGTATTGAAGTACTTTTTAAAATACCATTTTACTTCAAAACAGCTAGCTATAATTCAATTAGTAAAATAATTGTATTTTTCACAAATGTTTTATTGCAAATAATTTTAATGACCTCTACAAAATTCAGAAAAGTTTAATTAAAACAGTTGTTTTCCTATATATAAAATTTGTAAGGTTCATCAAGAGTATATTTAAATCACCTAAATGTTAGTTATCTTCTAACTACTTGTCAATTGACAAGATTTAGTACTTTTTAGAAGATGCAGAAGGAAAAAACTAAAACACCCTTAAAACATCACACGATAGAGAATTAGCAGAAACAGTCTTCTCCTAGCTCCTAAATTATTTTTTCTTACACTTAACCTCAACATTTTTGCTGTATCTGTGAAGTCATTCCATTTCTTCTAACTAAACCTTCCTAAAGCTCTACAAGGTTACTATAGTTACTTTCTCTGAAAATACATATGTAGACCCTTAGAGCAGGTCAATAATATGTGGCTTGCAAAAATTTCTGGAGTTTCAGGTAGAACTCTCCCTTCTCCTCTGTTTGCTGCCATTGAACTGCTCTAAGATCAAGATATTTCACCAGTCTACATTATTCTGACACACTGAAACACGTCAATATATGCCAACCAGAAAATGAGTCTATAAAATTTCAGGATTCATCCATTGGATTAACAAAATATAGTAAATAGTTGAACCTCAGATTTTTCTTTCATCTATACAACTATTCTACTGCAAACAAAGGCACTTGTTAACACCAGCACCAAATGTTTAAAGCAGGCTTTATACACCAATGCTTTCCATTCTGGTCAGAAACTGAAAGGACACTTTAGCTCAAACAAATTGGTTCAACTTGTCCTTGGCAAAATACTGGTTAGGAAGTGAGATGCATTCAAATGCATTCAAATGCATTCTACATTTGAAACAGGGTTTGGAAGAATAACTAAGGTGGCAAACTTAGATCTTCACAACAAAATATACTTCCACTTATTTCACAAAAGAATTCTTCACCCTTCAGAAAACTTAGCAATATGACAAAAGTCATTAACTTGTGCTTCTTTCATTTGCATTCTGTTTTGCTCAATGTATTTGATTACAGTTGTAGCCTCACAAAGTGATTTTTGTGAAGACAAAAACTATCAGCTTAGATGAGGCTCTGAACAACCTGATCTAGTTGAAGGTGTCCCTGTCCACAACGGGAGGGTTGGAACTACATGATCTTCAAGGTCTCCTTCCAACCCAATTCATTCTACAATTCCATGATCTTGAATGAAGTGCTTCCTCTACATGGTTTAAGTGACTCATATACACAGCCCAGCTGACACTTGAACACTTGTGGTGGGTTGACCTCCCTATCCACCAAAGTGTCTCTCTCACTGCTCTTCTCAGCTGTACAGGGGAGATAAAATATAATGAAACGTTCATGGGTCAAGATAAGGACAGGGAATGGGGGCTGCAGTCAGTTCATTGCACATTGCATCTGTCACTTCTTCCTCCTTGCTGGGAGGACTCCTACACTCTTCCTCTGCTCAAGTGTGGGGTCCCTCCCACAGCGGACAGTTGTTCATGAACTGCTGCAGTGTGGGGCCCCCCTAGGGTCATAAGTCCTGCCAGCAAACCTGCTCCAGTGTGGGCTTCCCATGGGGTCAAAGTGTTCTTTGGGTATCTGGCTGCGCTGGCATGGGATCCTTTAGGGGCTACAGGTGGATCTCTGCTCTGCCCTGGGCTACAGAGGCACAACTGCCCTCACCACAGTCTGTACCATGAGCAGGGGAATCTCAGCTCCAGGACCTACAGCACCTTCTGCCTCTCCTGCTTCACCAACTTTGGTGTCTGCAGGGCTGTTGTTCTCACATATTCTCTCCTCTCTGGCTACAATTTCCTTTGGCAGAATAATTTCTTTCCCCTGCTTCCATCTGTTATCCCAGACGTGTTACCACCATCCCTAATGGACTCAGTCTTGGCCAGCTGCAGGTCTCTCTTGGAGCTGGCTGGCACTGGCTCTGTTGGAAATGGGGGAAGCTTCTGGCAGCTTCTCACAGAAGCCACTCCTGTAGCCTTTCCCCTTCACACACACACATACCCTGACCCACTACCAAAACCTTGCCAAGCAAACTTGATACAACACTACAGAAAAGTAATACTACCTATGGAAACATTTTTATGCAGACATAAAGTTTCACCTTTGTAGAAAGCCTATTTTCCACAGTAAGCCCTGCTCCTGAGAGTTCTTAGGGCACTGTGTGGGTTGGCACAGGCAGGCAGCTGTGACATCCACAAACTCACAGCTAGAATGCAAAGAGTAAATTCATTTCCATTACCTCTCTAAGTACAGGATCCTCAAAGCAACAGCTGGGCAGAGGCACACAAAAGGAAATTCAAGCACCCTTAAACTCTGTCCATGCCAGAGGATCACTGGCCTGCTGTTCACACAGGCTTACCAAGAGTTATTCCCAGCTACCAGGTCACTTGAGTGATTTTCAGTCTGTCTCACCAGCCTTCCCCTATTTAAACCATTCCTTCCAACAGGAATAATCAATCTCTACTACCTGTCCCTTCCTTAGCTTATTAAGACAACCACTAGTCCTGGTATTTCTAGTTCAGACAAGCCCACTACTAAAAAAAAAAAAAAAAAAAATTTAGTTTCTTTTCAAGCTTTTCTGTGATGTTTTGGACAGCAATTCAGAGAAGGGTTTTTATTGTTTCAGACAGAATGACAAAAAGGGATGTTCAGTGTCTCTTCTGCTTTAGCTGGAATATGTGTTCATTGCCTTAAACCAGGACTGTGACTGGCAAGAGTCATTAAGATTTCTTGCTGCTTAACAGCAGTTCCCAGTACAAGTAAAGTTAAAAATACTACTATGTAAAAAGATTATTTAAAGAAGTTAATTTGTTACCTGGGGAAAATGATCTCATGTTTGATTAAAAGACTACATTTTTATAATGGTATTCAGCCACTGAGAGGTGAAACCCTCTATTCACTACGTTTTTCTCCATGTTTCAATGAAGTTCTTTCTCCCTGGTTCATCTGTTTTGCGATCTCTTAGCAAGCCACTGCAGAAAACTAGCAGAAAGTTTTGCAGTTTTTGTTGCTGATGCTGTGGTGAGACATCCTCAGGATGAGGGGTCAATGAGGGACTAGAGCCTCTGCCAGGGAAGGCAGGGTTTTGCTGCTGAAGAATGAAATTAAGGGGAGAGGGGCTGGACCCCTCCATCTGTTGGCACTGAGCCTTCACATCATCTCTGCTGTCTTGTGATGTTTGCTCCACCTTAAAAACCATGTGTGTTTGTTTGGTGTTTTTTTCTGAGCCACAAGCCAAAAATAAGATCACCACGTAGCATTCTGTCAAGTGTCTAATTCAAGATCTAATGGTATGGTGTTTTAGATCAGTTATCTTACGAACAATGTCAGGAATACATCCTAGTCCTACAATGGATAGTTTCCTCTCAGTAAAGCAAATAATAGCTTAAAAGATAAGTGCTCTGGCCATGGTAAAGAACCAAGTTTTATTTAACTTTCATGCAATTAGGGTCTTGCATTCCAGAAAGGGATAGCAGTGTGCCTGCTTTTAACAGCTGATGCTGCAGCATTTCTACATTCTAAAAGACTGAGATTAAGACAGTTTTAGCCACAGCACACAATAAAAAAAATCATAGGCTAGATGTTTTGAAACAATTACTTTTGGAAACAGTTCATATTTGCACTTGAATATTTATACATCATCAAATCTGTCATCTTCAAAAACACGTGTAGGAGTATTTGGGCACAAGCTCTCATAATTTTTACTCTTACAACAGCATTATGATGACTGCTTGAATAACATTTAAAACAAACATCATATTCTGTGCATGTAACAGAAATGAATGAAGAGTTACAAACCTGAATACTCAGTCCTGGTACACTTTGATGTTTGCACAATAAGGTCACTGAAGGTCATTTTCTTTACCACACATGACTATTTTCAGAAATCTTAAATGAAACAGTTCTCTCAGAAATGGTTCAAATTTCTGATCCTTCAAAGTCATATGAACAGTCACAATAAGAATTCATTTCTGGTCTGACTTTGGAGGTTATATATATCCCTAAGTAAACCAGGTACTAATTGAGAATTCAATATAGAGATCACATATTGCTCCTAAGCCAACTGGGGTAAATTTTGATTTGGAACCATTCTAAATTGAAATCAGCCAACTTCTGGTTAAAAAAAATGTATAAGTTGTTTTAACATATTTATTTCTAAATTTTGGTCACTAGCAATCCCCACAAAATTGTCTTGCACATATTTTCACTATTGGCCTTGGAAAAGTAAAATATATTCTATAAAGTTTGTTTTGTCTACTTGGGAAATAAGGTCTTTTCCACTCACATGCACAATTATCTATTAAATTTTTAAATCCCAAGTTAGAGCTATAATCAGTCTTAAAGATCTTAGTACAGAATAATGCTTTATCATAGATACAAGAAGATAGTAATGAGTTCTAAATATGTGTCCATTGCCTTTGACTCTTTAGACATATTCCCCTTTCTTTCTCCTACTTCAACAAAGGCATCACTTTCAGAAGGAAAACAAGTCATACTATAGAGAATGCCTGGTCATATCATGTGTGCTAGGTCCTTTCCTCAGTATTCTGCTCTTGAGCAGTTCCTACTCTGTATTTATCAAAATAGTGAGAAAAACGACTGAAGTGGAGCAAATGGTAAACAGCTCTTGCATCTTCCTCTTCTGCTCTAAGAAAGCTGATATTCAAAGGCCTTCAAACAATACCTGCCATCCTTCCTGCCTTTTTGTGTCTCTAATTGCTGAGCACTACTGAATGAAACGATGCTGACAGAGTTATTCTGTCAGCACAGCCAGTGGCTCTGAGGAACTGCTGCTTTTAGATGTCATAGGAAACTGTAATCTGCTGGCAGTAGGTGTGCTGGGCTGACCCTGCACAGCTCCCAGACCCTCACCCCGCTGCTCCATCACTCCCCCTCCACAAGGTGGGGGGAGTAAATAGGATGGAAAAGCTCATGAGTCAAGATAAAGCAGAGCAGTCACTCACGGACTTCTGTCATGAACAAGACAGACTCAGTTTAGGGAAAGATAATGTACTTCCAGTTAAAAGTAGAGTAAGATGATGAGAAACAAGACCAAAGCTAAAATTACTTCCCTTCCAATCCTCTCTTCTTCCCAGCCTCAGCTTCACTCCTGTGTTCTTCACTCTTCTACCTTTTCCCCACTGAGTGTTGCAGGCACATGAGCAACAGGGGCTACAATCAGTCTGTTCCAGCTCCTCTCTGTTGCTCCTTCCTTCCCATTCTCTTCTGCAGCTTCAGTGGGGGATTGCTCCCATGGGATAGTCCTTCACAAACTCCTCCAACATAGGTCCTTCTCATGGGCTGAAATTCTTCATGAACTGCTCCACCATGGGTCCTTTTCCAGGGGGTACAGCCCTTTGTGAACAGACTGTTCCAACATGGGCTCCTCTTCAGGGGCCACAACTCTTGCCAGGACTCTGCTCGTATTTGAGCTCTCCATGGGCTGCACCTTTCTTCAGGGTATGTCCATGTGCTCTGGCTTTAGGACCTCCACAGGTTGTAGGTGGATATCTGCTCTGGAATAGTGCTGCATAGGTTAAAGAAGAACAACCTGTGTCACCATGGTCTTCTCCTTCTGCTGCAGGAGAATCTCTCCTTCAAGAGCTGCAACACCCCCTCTCACTGTTTCTTCACTGACCTTCATGTCTTCAGGGCTGTTGCTCTCACATTTTTTCCTCACCTCTCTTTCTCACTGCTGCCATACAGTGGTTTTTACCTTTTCTTAAACACATTCTCACAAAGGCACCAGCTCAGCCCAGCCTCAGGCAGTGGCAGATCCATTTTTGAGTGAGCTGGAACCAGCTGTGTCCGGCATGGAGGCAGCTCTTGGTGTCTTCTCACAAAGGCCAGTCATGCAGCCGCCCAGCCACAGCCAGCACATTCCCACATAAACTCTGAATAGAATGTTTGTGCCATTATTCGGGACCTCTGTGCCAACACAGAAGGAAACAAAACTGGAAGGCAGCTCCCTGTATGAAGCCATAAACATGTTGTTCTCTCTCTAGGCAAGACTTTGCCTGTTTCCTAAGAGCAGCAGAGAGGTACTGTTTTCAAGCACCACCACTGATATCATTAACAAGCCTAAAACCCCTTTTCCCTTTATTTGAGGCCAATGTTTATATCTAAAAACTGGGAAGATGAATTAATTTTTCTTCTGTTTGGTGCCAAGGAAAACATTTAAGAGTTTGATCCGGAAGAGCTCTTCTTCATATCATCTTCCCCCTGGCCCCTCCCCCTTTTTTTTCTTTTCTTTCTTTCTTTTTTTTTTTTTTTTTCTCCTCAGCTTTGGTTTTGGAGGAGCTAGAAGTTTCTATGAGCCTGAAATTCTGAAAACATCTTTAAGGACAGGTAACAGCTTTGCCTGAAGTAGTTCATTGCACTGCCATGCACAGCAACAATCAGTTCTTTAGACAATCTTATTCTACATTTTTTGGTGTCTTGTGCTACCTTCATCAAACCTTTTTGCTTCTTTATTACCATTTATACTTGCTGGTGGCAGTTGGGTTTTAGCACTGGCCCAGTGTAAGTGGTTTTCATCATGACTTGTTTTGTCTGCTCATGAAAGCCACAATAAATATATTGCTCTCAGTGAGCAGGTGACAAGTTCCCACAAAAGGCATTTCATTTGAATTTCTGCCAGCACTGTAAGATCTGAAATGTCAACTTTTCCCACGAAACAGAAATTTAAAATGTCTATCAGCTTTTATCCCAAATGTTTGTTTGTACATCCCAACAAGTTTTTTACAGTTGCCAGGGCACACGGCAACAAGGCCGGTTCACACCATTCTGTCTCCTTCATGCTAAAGTGAGTACCAACGCTTTAGGGAGTGAAGGAGGCAGCTCTGCTCCCCTTCCAGCTCAGTGGCTTCTGGTTGAATAGTCATGTTGTGTAGTGTAATGATTCTGATTTGCTGTGTTAGAACCTAGAATTTTTCCCAACAATTGTTGACTGGCCACTCAGCATTTCAAAGAAGTTCAAGCAAGTCACTGCAGTTAATTAAAACTTCTGCTGGGGTTAAGCATCCCTGATGTGGCCAGCACAAAAGCTGCCATATTGATTAACCCCATCTGATCCACCCTTCTGAACTCTGTGGGACGCAGCAGTGGGTGTGTAGGAAGAGAGCAATAACAAGAGCGGCACACGTCAATCCTTTCTTCAGCATCCAGACACATGTAGCTTAGGAACCAAGTTAGAAAAAATTTAATACGAGAATTCTACTGATTTTGTATTCCATAATTTAAAGTAGATGTGAAAGTTTAAAATGTTTACCACAATTTAAAGGAAAAATCGAGACAGGAGGCGTACTATTTTAGCTGCATTACTATTCACAATTTTACTGGCTGTGCTCAAGCAGCGTAGGATCTGCACAGCCTGCACAGGCTGCCACCTCGACAGGACGCCAAAGCCTCCTCAAATATTTGCTTTTTAATCAACAAGTGATTTGAACCGCACTGTTTGTTCTCTTTCTTGTTAAGAGCTCCTGTTCGGCATTTGAAAGATGGAAGCCTACACCTCTCACATTTAGGGTTGTATTTCTGAGCCAGCTCTTTCAGCACGCTCCTCATTTCCTACGGCAGTTCTCAGAGCTAATTATCTGCCAACCCTTTGCATTTCCCAGGTTACAATTTGCAGTTGTGTAACAAAGAATTAAGCAATGTTATCAGGCAACTCCTCCTGAAAAGAAGCGTCGTGGTTCATTGTCACAATTTATCATTGCTCTTCGGAAATCAGTAATAGCATTAGTTATTCCCGAGGGGGGGGGGAAAGGAAAAACAGCGGTGATTTTGGTTATTGAAATTAGATAAAATTTGAATCTGATGGGGAAAATAAGGAAAGTAATCACTCAGTAGTTGTGAAAGTAGTTGTACTTTCATTAAATTGAACAGATCTATGTCTAAAACTATCTAAAGATTATTTAATACCTCCTTCTCCTCCTCTCTAAAGGCTAGCAGATGCCTGGCAGATGTTATCTAATGTGTTACTGATCCAAAGTGATTCAAAAGGCAGGTCTTCTTCAGTGTTTTATTATTCTTATATTTCAATTTTCTTTTTCCTTCAAATATTTAATGTGAATCTCACTGAGTTCAAATAAGAACATTATTTCTTGTTCCACCTTCTTTCATGCCTTGGCTCCATAATTACCCTTTCCAGTAAATCACCATGTAGTCAGAGGCATCTACAAGGAAGTCTGGGCAAGGGTTATGAAATAAATCCACTTCCTTCACACATCACATTTTCTAAGCTTACGTTTGGTCTTGCTGCCTTCAGGAAGACTCTTCTGTCTCTGTCCCACCATCACAGTGCTCTGAGAGTTACATTCAATGCCTGATCAATACCAAGCAGAGCCATCTAACTGCCTTCTGTGCCCTTCATTATACCCTTCAATTTATTCATTTATAACACTCTACTTGGCTTCCTATTCATTGTAATTACATCTTTTTTCTCTGCAGTGCTACTGCCTAGACAATTAGGCCCCATTTTGTATTTTTGCATTTGATGTCCTGATTTTACAGATAATGCTCTATAGTTTTTATGAAATGTCTTGTTGCTGTTTTCTCCAACCTATTCAATATTTCAAATTTTGATCCTGTGCTCTTGTATCTTCTTTCAACATGCTGTCATTAAAAAGCTTTTAAAAGGATTATTTTTATTCCATTATTCAAGTTATTGTGACAAATACTGATTGCCTTCTGGGGCAAAAACCTACCCATCTTCTTGTACTTATTCCTCCTACTTTGATAAACTTGTTTGGAATGATTGGTTAGTTTTTTGCTAGATTATATATTCTTATGTGGGAGAGCAACAAAAGACAATTTTACTACAAAATAACACACCTACTCTATTTCTTCTTCATCCATTAAACTGGCTGCTTTAGCAAAGAATAAAAAATCAGATTATTTGACATACTCCTGACACATCTGTGTCGGATGCTCATGGGTGATGCTGAAAATTTATTTGTAAACACTTCTGGGGTTAATATACTTGTGTCATTTTATTGCCTTTCTCATGGCTCTCTGGAGCTGAACCTGACAGACTCAGCATTTCCTCAGACCTCCTGCTATCCTCCTACCTACAAAGGGTAGCAGGAGAGGAAGGATAAATTTTTTCCATTAGGACCTACACACATACACAAAATCATGGATCATTCAGGAATCCTCTTTATTTTCCATGTAACTCAGTGATGTAATTGCTGCTAACATTTAAAGGAATGCATTTCTTTGAATATTTCTAAACAGAACTGAAAAATAGTCTAGGAACTATTTTCACTTGATGGTATACTGCATTTGAAAACACATAAAAGATGCAAAACCTCTGCAAATACAAAGAAAACAATATTCTTGGTGTCCTTGGTGTAAGTTAAACACTCAGCTTTGTTTACAGAATGTCAATGCCTATACAACACATGCTTCTGCTATTTCTTTAAAAATAAGCATGTCATCTCATCCCTAGCTTAGCCTACAAAGATACTGCAGAGGTCAGAGGAGAAGGGAAAAGGCGGGAGGAAAGCCCTTTATTCTGAAGATTTTCACTCGTGTTTTTCTATGACTACATCCATCTGCACCTCCTCATAAAGATCTGTTTTTAATAT